>CAUYQG010251886.1:0-18275 GCA_963574415.1 Tarsius wallacei
CTGCCTCCAGACCAACTCCACCAGAAACACTTAAGAAAGTATTAAACACAGAAGAAAGGAAAAAAAGAACAACAATGCCCTTCCCAAGAATGCAGAAAAAAGATTGAAAACACACATGAATCAATACAAAAATCAAAAGAAAGACAAGAAAAAAAAACAGGAACAACATCAACTCTATAAGAACCTCATGAAAGGGATAAACTCTCACATTTCAATAATTAGCCTGAATGTGAATGAACTAAATGCATCACTGAAAAGACATAGAATGGCAAAATGGATAAAATATCATGAGACAACAATATATTGTCTCCAAGAGACTCATCTCACCAGAAAGGGCACTCACAGACTCAAAGTAAGAGGATGGAAAGCAAAATTTCAGGCAAATGGAACACAAGAGAAAACAGGAATTGTGATCTTAATTTCAGACAAAATATCCTTTAAGCTATCAAAACAGAACACTCCATCTAATAACCACAGAATATATATTCTACTCATCACCACATGGAATGTACTCTAAGGTGGACCACATCCTTGGCCATAAATCAAGCATAAACAAATTTCATAAGATTGAAATTTTGCCATGCACCTTCTCAGACCACACTGGAATAAAAATAAACATCAACAATGACAAAGTTCCCCCAAAACCCACAAAGACATGAACACTAAACAGCATGACACTAAGCAACTCCTGGGTCAACATGAAAATCAAAACAGAGATTAAAAGATACCTGGAAAGAAATGAAAATGAAGAAACATCTTACCAAAACCTCTGAGATGCCATGAAATCAGTAGTAAGAGGGAAATGCATATCTCTACAATCACACATGAAGAAAATGGAAAGATCACAAGTTAACAGAAACAAGTCACCTAAGGAAATTGGAAAAGCAAGACCACGAAAACCCTAACTTCAGCAGAAGAATCCAGATCACCAAAATAAAAACCCAAATCCGGGACATAGAAGACAAAAAGAAAATACAAAAAATCAATGGAGCAAAAAGCAGGTTCTTGAAAGGATAATCAAGATTGTTGATCCCCTAGCTAGACTGACCAAGAAAAAGAGAGAAAAAGCCCAAATAAACACAAAAGATGAAGTCAAAACTGACCCTGAAGAAATACAAAAGACTGCCAGAGACTACTATGTACACTTATATGGAAACAAAATTGAAAACCTAAAGGAGGTGGAGGACTTTCTGGCTTCACACAACCTCCCCAGGTTGAAACAAGAAGAAATCGAGACCCTAAATAGACCAATAACAACCCAGGAAATTGACTATGTCATAAGAAAACTACCTACCAAAAAAAAAGTACTGGATCAGACGGCTTTCCAGCAGAATTCTAAAAAACATACAAAGAGGAACTGATACCAATCCTATTGTAAGTATTCCAAGCAATTGAGAAAGATGGAACTCTCCCCAAACCATTCTATGAAGCTAACATCACATTGATACTCAAGCCAGGAAAAGATCCAACAAAGAAAGAGAACTACAGGCCAATATTCTTGATGAATATAGTTGCTAAAATTCTCATCAAAATCCTAGCAAACTGGATTCAACAACACATCTCAAAAATCATCCATCACAATGAAGTAGGCTTTAGCAAGTCTGGTTCAACATTCATAAGACCAAAAATGTATTTAAATACATAAACAGATATAAAAACAAAAACCTCATGATTATATCATTAGATGCAGAAAAAGCTTTTGATAAAATCCAGCACCCCTTCTTGATAAAAACCCTTGAACATCTAGGCATAGATGGAACATATCTCAAAATAGTATGAGCCATCAACGAGAAACCCACAGCCAAGATATTGCTAAACAGACAGAAATCAGAGCCATTTCCCCTGCAAACCAGAACAAGACAAGGATGCCCACTCTCACCCCTCCTGGAAGTCCTAGCTAGAGCAATCAGAGAAGAGAAGGTGATCAGGGGTATCCAAATAGGAAAAGAGAAAATCAAGTTATCCCTCTTTGCAAACAACATGATTCTATACCTCAAAAACCCAAGAGAATCTGTCAAAAACCTCCTTGCACTGATAAAGGACTTTGGAAAAGTCTCAGGGTACAAAATAAGTGTGCAAATAACAATTTCATTTTAAAACACCAATAATAAGCAAACAGAAACCCATATAAAATGCTCAATTCCATTCACGATAGCCACACAAAAAAAATGAAATACCTTGACATCTTCCTAACCAGGGACGTGAAAGACCTTTACAATGAAAACTACAAAACACTGCTTCAAGAAATCAAAGTTGACACAAACAAGTAGAAAAATAGTCATTGCTCATGAATTGGAAGAACCAACATTGTTAAGAGGTCCATTCTACCTAAGGCAATCTACAGATTTAACACAATACCAATCAAATTACCAGCAACATTCTTTTCAGACCTATAAACAGCATTATAGGGATTCATGTGTAAGCATAAACAACCACGAATAGCCAAAACAATCCTCAGCAAAGAAAACAACAACAACAACAAAAAGGCAGGAGCTATCACACTCCCAGACTTTACACTTTTTTATAAAGCTACAATAATCAAAACAGCCTGGTATTGTTACAAGAACAGGCATATAGAACAATGGAACAGAATTGAGATTCCAGAAGCAAAACCTCGATTTCTCAACCAACTCATCTTCGATAAAGCCTCCACCACCAACCACTAGGGAGAGGAGAACCTATTCAGTAAATAATGCTGGGAAAACTGGCTGATCACATGCAGAATATTAAAACAAGACCCCAGACCTAAATATAAAACTTCAAACTATAAGAACCTTAGAAAACGCAGGAGACACCCTTGTGGAAATTGGAACTGGCAACCAATTCCTGATCAAAACCCCAAGTGCCCATGCCATAAGAGATAAGATGGACAAGTGGGACCTCATCAAACTGACAAGCTTCTGCAAAGTCAAAGAAACCATCAAGAGAGCAGGGAGACAGCCCACAGACTGGGCAAAAATATTTGCCAACTATATTTCTCACAAAGGCCTAACATCTAGTATCTACAGGGAACTCAAACTTGCTGAAAAGGAAAAAACAAACAGCCCCATTACAAAGTGGGCAAAAGATATGAATAGACATTTCTCAAAAGAAGATATATGAGCAGCCAACAGAGACATGACAAAATGTTCAGCCTCACTAGTCATCAAAGAAATGCAAATTAAAACTACACTGAGATACCACCTAACTCCAGTCAGAATGATCACCATCAACAACTGAAAAAACAGCAGATGCTTGAGTGGATATGGTGAAAAGAAAACACTTCTACACTGTTTGTGGGAGTCTAAACTAGTACAGCCTCTGTGGAAAACAGTGTGGCAATTCCTAAAAGTTCTAAAAATTTGCCTTCCATATGATCCCACAGTTTCCTCGCTACTGTCAATCCTTTTCTTATAGTATTACAATAGTTGTTCAAGGCCCACTTATGATTGAGAACATGTGATACTCAGTTCTTTGTTTCTGTGAAAGATCAGTCAGTATTATAGACTCTAAGTCCATCCAGGTTGCTGAGAAGTTTATGATTTTGCTCTTCTTTATGGCTGGATAATATTCCACTGTGTATATGTGCCACAATTTTTCAATTCAGTCCTCTTTTGATGGGCAGCACCATTGGTTCCATATTCTTGCTATTGTAAACAATGCTGCAGTAAACATGCATGTGCTGGTATCTCTTTCATAGAGTGATTTGAGTTCCTCTGGGTATATTCCCAGAAGAGGGATTGTGGGGTCATATGGAGGGTCAATTCTTAGATCTTTTAGGAATCGCCAAACTGTTCTCCACAGACGTTGTCCACTCCCACCAACAGTGCAGAAGTGTTCCCTCCATCATCTGCTGTTTTTTGACTTATTGATGTTGGCCATCCTGACAGGAGTTAGGTGTCATCTCGGTGTGGTTTTGATTTACATTTCTTTGATGATTAGTGAGGCTGAGCATGGGTCTTTTCAAAGGCAGCCCTGCAGGCTCAGGGCAGGCCACGTAATCGGGGCCCAAGTGCACTGGCCTGGGGGTGTTTTTGCAGGGGGTGCTCTGCCAACTCCTCCCCACCCCCCACCTTCGTCACGGGATATGGCTTCCTGGAGGAGAGCCCCCTCTGAGACCAGCCTGCAGTTGCGTCGCCTGTGAGGCCCTACCTGAATGCCTCTCCAAGTGATCTGCAGGGCCTCTCCTCTGGCCCCAGATATTGTGACCCAATTCTGAGTGCTCAAGCATACTCTTTTTGGGCCATGTCTCCCCATCTGGGGCGCCAGCCAGGAGCCTGATAGTATGTGGGGGCCGAGAACGATGGCTGGCACACTCAGGCCGCTGGCTGAGATGCTGGATCCGTGGCATGGACGCTGTGGGCAGAGGAGGGCCTGCCATTGGAGTCGAAGTGCCGGAAGGCTTTCCTCCGCTTGGTGGGGGTTGTGTGTCTGGCTGACAGTCCCACTGAGGCCTGGCTCTGCCTGCCAACAATAGAAACTCATGGGCCACAGTTCTTGTTAACTTGGGGAGAAACTGTCTGGGCATCTGCTGTGTGCAGATGTTTCATAGAGGAGGGCACTGGTTCCACGGGTGTCCTGCTCATTTTTTCAGTTGCAGTCACTGAGGCTCAGAGAGGTTAAGCTGCTGCCCTCGGTCCTTCTGTGGCCAGTGGAGGACACAGCCAGTGCTATGCCTCTGTGCAGTATGACCCTGAGCCAGGTGGCAGGAGCTTTCTGTTCATCGGGCCCCACTAGGGGCAGCGGGCACTGGCTTTGAGCTCGAGGACTTAGTTTTCTGACAAATGGCTCCGCTCCTCTACCTGCTTCTATTTCCTTCTCTCCAGGAAACTTGACTCCCGTGTGACAGGTGCCATCACGTGACAGCTGTCATCCTCAGGCAGTCCACATGTATAATGTACAGGCCCTGCTCAGTGCTGGTCTGGCCCGCAGACCCTGCCCCTGGCTCTGGGGCCCCGATGCCTGCTGACGCTTTGGACGCCAGGAATGGGCAACGTGTGAGGGTCCTGTGGCTGCGGCAACAAAGCACCACGAACTGAGGTGCTTCCGGCCAGAATGGGAGGTGGACGCTCTCGTAGTTCCGGAGGCCGGAAGTCTGAAATCAAGGTCTTGGCGGGGTTGGTTTCTTCTGGAGGCTCCAGGGAGAGTCCCTCTTAGGCCTCGGAGGCCTTCCGGCCTTCAGGGTTTTGCCGGTAGTCCTTGGCTGTCTGTGGCTTGTAGACCCACCACTCTAGGCTCTGCTTTGTTGTGTCCTTTCCTCTTCTAATAAGGATAGCAGTCATTGGATTTAGGACCTGTCCTAAGCCCAGGAGGATTTCATCTCAATATCCTTGGTGTTATTACATCTGCTGGGACCCTGTTTCCAAATAAGGTCTTATTCTCAGGTACTGGGGTTAGGATTTATCTTTCTGGGGAACTCCATTCAGCCCACTCCAGGGAGGAGGGTGTATTTCTCTGTCGTGTCATGATGCTGACAGGCAAGCTGCAAGCACAGTGAATGAGGCATCATCCCAGATACCAACCCTTGGCCTAGTCACTGCTGTTGGGAGCAGCTGGCCTCACAGGGCCAGGAAGCTGTGTTCCATGACCTGACTTGAGCTTCACAGGGTAGGTGGGAAAACGAATTTGTCCATGTTTTCTCCAGCCTGAGGAGGTTTAGAAATGTCCTCTAAGCAGAAGCCTTTCCTTCTAGCACAGAATCACGTGATGGATCCGAGTTCTGAAAACAGGGCAGCTGTCTGGGATGACTGCCCTCCCTCATCCTCACCTGGCTCCTTTCTGCACCCACATGTTCCCTTGGCATCAGGGCCTTTGTTCCTCTTCACTTCGTGTCCCGGGGGCCTTGCTGGGATGGGGAGCAGAGTGTTAAGAGACCTGGTCTGACTGACGGTTATAGGTCCAAGTCCCACAGACCTCTTGGCTTGTGGTTACATTGCTGCCTAGGGACAGCCGTGGCAGAGTCCTGCAGACGCCCATGCAAGGCCTTCCTGGAGCTTCCCTGGGCATCTGTGGGGCCTCCTGGTCAGGATTCACATCCCTCGAGTCCGTGCCTGGACTGGCCACCCGGCATTGTTTCCTGCTGTGGCACTGAGGAGCTGGTGGTTCTTCTTTGCTCAAATGTGAAGTGGGTGATAGTGGTCATCCTCCCTATGGGACTGTGACGAGAATCAAGTGAGCTAGTACACATGGAGAGGGCCTGGGGTGTGTAGGCTCAACAGACATTTATTGCCATTGTCAATAACACACCCAGGCCCCTCCTCACACTCTATGCCAGGTTTTGCCTTTATGTTCATTTTTCTGGGAAGAGATTTTTTAACTTTCATAAGATTCTCAAGGGAAATTCTAACTTGAAAAAAGCGAAGAATCCTTTATTCCTTTATATTTGAGGAAACTGAGGTTCATAAAGGCCTTCTAACTGGAAGTCAGCCTTATTATGTGAGGGTCATTCACAGCAGAGTTTTGAGTTATGTGGGAGAAATTGCCTTAACCCTCCCACTTTCCTAACGCTCTACTGTGTGTGTGCATGAGTGTGTGTGTGGCTTGTTGTGCTCTAAGCTTCTTGTGAGTCCATCTTGCCTCTCAGCTGGAGCTCACCCTGGCCTTGTGCTAGGGTAGTAAGGAAGGGGCCCCTGGGATCACTGTCGTACATATAGTGACTACTGTAGTTAGTTACTGTTCCAAGCTTAGGAAAGCTTCCTACTCTTAATTAGGGGCTGGGTAGGGCAGACCCATGGGAGCCAGGTGGGACCAGCCTCTGCCAACCTCCAGTTTTCAAGGGGGTGGGTGCTGGTGCCGAAGTAGCCCCTAGGGAGGGCACATTTAGCACCTGTCCTAAGCCCAGGATGATTTCATCCCATCTAAGTGGGGCTATGCCATTTCACAGGATGCTGTGTGAGCTCAGGGGTCCCCGAGGAGTGGCTGTGAAGGGGACAGAGCCCAGTAAATGGAATTAGCCAGACTTAGGGACATTTAGGGGGTTGGGGTGGAGGTGGGTCTGCAGTGGTGGTCAAGTGTCCAGTGCTGAGAGCCCCGCGTGACCAGGCTGTGCTACACCATTAGGAGTGTGGTGGCACTCTGTCCTGTGATCCTCAGAGTGGCTTCTGGTCATTCCTGAGTAGGGGCAGGGGTCCGTTCGTCTCTAGGTGGAGGTGGGCTGTGGTCTGGCCACCCTGCTTCCCCTGGCCCACAGCACAGGTCCTGGGTCTTCTTGCCTCAGGTCGCCCTTGGCTTTCTCTCTGACCACTGCAGCCATCCTCCTGGCCAGCTTCCTGCTCCCTGGGGCGGAGTCTGGGCATGGGTCAGCCAGTCTGGGCCTGGAGCTTGCTGGGCCTCCTTGTAGTGCCTGTGACTTGTCAGAGCACTGGGGTCTGAACCCGCCCTCATCGTCTGACCTTTCCTACTTGTTCCTCTGCAGTTCTCCAGCTACTTTCTGTAGGTCTGAAACTTCAAGATAAAGTTTTTGGGTTTTTTTTAAGAAATCAATTCACAGTTGATAGCAGCTGTGTGTGCCTTTACTGCAGTGACCGGGGCCGTTGTTTCGTCTCCGTTGTGGTGGGAGTTGGCTGTATTGACTGAGAGCAGAATTATCTGCGGCTCGGCTGCCATTCCCACCTCCTGGAAGGCCCCTGGCAAAGGAGTCCTGGTGGCTGTTGTGCTCCTCAGGATGCAAAGCGGGGAGGATCAATCCGCAGAGCATTGTTTTCTCTTACATCTGGGGATTTTCATTTTGCCATATTTATTGAAATATGATTTAAACTCAGTAAAGTCCCCCAACTTCATCTGCGTGGTTTGATGAATGTTGACACCTATGTAAACTTGTGTGGCTACCGTACCATCCCCTCCAAGGCAATCTTCCTGAAAGAGCCAGGACTCCCTTAGAAGGAAGTTTCCTGGATGTTCTTGTTCTGGAGACCAGAGGTGCCTCCACCTGCAGGACTCTCTTTTGCCTTCTGACATCAGAGAGAAAACAGACACTCCAGCCACGTGATGCGTTCTCATTCTGTTCACTCATATTTTATGGTCATACTTCCCACACTCTTGCCCCAAGTGTAGGACGGAGGAAAAGCTCTGGTGGCCCGATTCCAGGCCTTCCTGCCAACCCAGAGGAATCACTTGGTTCTTCTTAGCCTAGGGCTTTTGGGATAAGATACAATTAATATCTATCAGAATGGATAAGACCCTTGCAATGTCCTCTTGACTCCCTCACCTCCTCTCACCATGTGTTTTGGCTCCATGTTACATTGTCAGTTTCGTACAGGAGGATTTCCTCACCCGAGAGACCCCTCTCCTGCCCCTTTGCAACCAGTTCCTCCCCCTCCCGGCTCCTGGAGACCACTAGTCTGTGGCTTGTCACTATAGTTTTGTGTTTTCTAGAACTTCGTGTAAAGGGAGTCATATGGCATGCTTGTGCTTGTTGTCTTTGACTTAACGTAGTGCCTTTGAGATTCATCCATATTGTTGTATCAGCAATTTATTTATTTTTACTAGAAAATAGTCTTCCATTGTGTGGCTCAGAACCCATCTAATCATCATTGGAAGGCCATTGGGGTGTTTAGGTAGTCTCCAGTTCTGGTCTGTTACGGATAAATCCACTATGAATATGTGAGTACCCGTCTTCGTGTGAACATGTTTTCGTTTCTTTGGATATATTTCTGGGAGTGGGATTGCTGGGTTTAGCCTTTAAAGAAATTTTGCAAAATGTTTTCCAAAGTAGCCATACTGTTTTGCATACACTAGCAGCAGGTAGGAGTTCCCGCTCCTGGTTCTTGTGGACTCTACACAGGGTATTGCCAGCCATTTACATTGTATCAGTGGGGTAATGATGTATTCACTGTGGCTTAAATTGTGTTTCCCTAGTGGCAAACGATGTGTGGCTTTTCCTGTGCTTATTTTCACGAGTGTGTGTCGTCTTTGGTGATGCATTTGTCAGGATTTTTCCTTTTTTTTTGGCATTGTGCTGTGTAGGTTCCAACTGCCTGTGCCTCCTTGAGCTCCGTTTTCTGTCTCTTCCACCCCACGAGCTTGCTTGGCTGTCTGTGGCACTCTACACTGCCTGGGTCCTGGGGTCTTGGGGCCATGAGCTTGGGAGTGGGGTCTTCACCCGCCTCCCTTCTCTCCAGACTCTGAGCTCCCTGCTGCTTGTCTAAAAACCATTGTTCCTTGTGTTTTGTCTGGTTTTCTGGCTGATTTCTGGTTCTTCCAGCTTGCCCAGAAGTAGCAGTTCTAGAGCATATTTGGGCCCATGAGAATCCCTCTTCTGAAGCTTCCTGACACCCCGTCTGGGAGCCCCCTGCCTCCCCCAGGCTCTCAGAAAACATCATCTGGGCTCTCTCAGGACCTGCTGTCCTTGTTTCCCGCTCCTGGCAGCAGGCTGTGCGTGTTTCAGTGTGTACTTTGCTTTTCTTTCCCTGGTCAAAATTTGTGGAACAATAAGGCAAGGGAGGAATAGATGTTGACAGAGTGTTTGTGCTGGGCCGGGCTCTGCTAGGTGCTTCTTATGCTGCCCCTCTGCTGATCCCACCGTGTAACCTGCACACTGGGGAGGTCATGGCCAAGCATGTAGTATGGGCTGAGCATCTCAGTCCACAGCCGCACCCCTCTCACTCCACCAGCACCTGCTCTCCACACCCACCCTCGTTTCCAAACAGGTTTGTTGTGTGGAAGCATCATGTGTGACCACTTATCTTGGGTGAGTCCCAAATAGTAGTACATTTTCTGAACGATAACAGGGCCTTCTATGTGTGTTCCTTCAGCATACTGTGGTCCTGTTCTTAGGAGCACTCACGTTCTGTCCTTTCAGGTTGTGAGCCAAGAGTAGCTGATGTTTGTCCTGCACCCATGAACTTGGCCCTGAGCAGTATCTGTGAATGGGGTCAGGAATCTCCTCCTGCCCTCTGCCTGCCCTTTTCCACTTCTGCACTTCTGGTCCTGTCATTCCACGCTCCTGTAATTTCATTCCCTTTGCCTTGTCAGCTTCTGGGCGGCTACTCTGCTGAGAACCCCCAGCCTGGAGTCATCTTGGACTCAGCATTGTGTGATGGCCCATTTAGCGGTGCTGTCAGGGAGGGTGTGGCAGGTTGTCTGATCATTTTCAATGATGGTAAGCTTCTCCCTGTTAGAAACAACTTCCTTTTATAGTAGCAGAATGGTCCCTCCCTTTCTCCCTAATTTGTTCTTCAGAGTGCTAGAGTACACACTTTTAAAATATGCCTTTTTATGGAAGCATATGATACCTACACAAAAAAATGCACAGATTATAAATGTGCAGCCTGAGGAATTAGCAAAGTGAATGATCGATGTAACCACCATGCAGATGGATAAATAGAGCCTCATCAGGGCTCTGTGCACCTCTTATTACAGTATGAGCAATGCCCTTGGATATTCAGTCCTTTCCTCAAAGATAGCACTTGTGATCTCCAGAAGTGTCTGCTTCCTGGCCAAATGGCCCATGTAATGTCCTCTGCTGCCCTGGCCACTACTTTGGCAACACTTCAGCTTGTGAACATCTTTTTGTTGTTGTTGTTGTTGTTTGTTTGTTTTTTTGAGTTGGAGTCTCACTCCGTCGTCCAGACTGGAGTGCAGTGGCCGCTCCCGGCCACCGCAGCCTCGACCTTCTGGGCTCCGGCTATCCTTCCGCCTCAGCCTTCCAAGTAGCTGGAACTACAGGCACGCGCTACCACGCCCGGCTAATTTTTTGATTTATTGTAGAGATGAGGTCTCGCTTGCCTGGGCGGGTCTCAAACCCACGGGCTCAGGCAATCCACTCACCTCAGCCTCCCAAGGTGCGGCATTACAGGCTGAGCCACCGAGCCCGGCTGAGGTTGAATGCTTTTAAACCTTCCCTTTATCTGGGCACAGTGGCTCTTGCCTGTAATCCCGGCACTTTGGGAGGTGGAGGCGAGATGATTGCCTCAGTCCAGGGGTTCAAGGACCAGCCTGGGCAACTTGAGGAGACATTGTCGCTACAATCAATCAAAAAATTAGCTGGATGTGGTGGCACACGCCTGTGGTTACAGCTACTTGGAAGGCTGAAGTGGAAGAATCACCTGAGCCCAGTGGATCAAGGCTTTGATCGCCATGAGCATGCCACTGCACTCCAACCTGGGCGACAGAGTGAAACTCCAACTCAAACATAAAAATAAAAATAAATAAACCTTCTATTTGATGGGGGCAGGTTGTTAAGGTGATTGGGTGGTAGTTTTTTTTCACATCATCATGAAGGAGCAGGTGAGCACAGGTACTAAAGTCAGGTGTTGCATGGCAGACAGATAGGTGGGTCAGTCACATGATTGCTATCTTGTTGATGGGGTCTGTGTCATGAAGTTCATGATAGGTTAACTCATTTACAAAACAAGCTGGAAGGGGATTGTAAAACAATGATCAATAGCTACCTCTGAGAAACCAGTTCTGTCCTTGATTACAGGACAAGCTAGGTCATGTTAAGAGAACATGACAGAACTAGGCAGTATCAAGATGGCTACTCATTGGGTATAACAACTCCATCTTGGTCCTTTCATGATCCTTCCACCTCAGCTTACTGCATAGTTGGAACTACAGACATGCACCACCACACCTGGCTAATTTTTTGATGTTTTTGTAGAGGTGAGGTTTTACTATGTTGCCCAGACTGGTCTCAAAACTCCGGGGCTCAAACAATCCTCCCACCACGGCCTCCCAAAGTGCTGGGATTACAGGCGTTAGCCAACACACCCGGTTTATGAGCAAGAAATATTACAAGAGGGTTGCCCAAACTCTCCATCTCTCAAAGTAACCCACTTGGGGTGACTTGGAGATATGTCTTCTTTGGGTCTGCTGCCCCCAAGTCACCTATATTTCTCTTAGTACTCATCATGTTCCCCTGGAGAACAGTGCTCTCAGAGAAGCAGATATAGTTCTTTTTTTTTTTTTTGAGTTGGAATCACACTCTGTCACCCAAACTGGAGTGCAGTGGCACACTCGTGGTGACCGCAGCCTCAACCTGCTGGGCTCAGGGTATCCTTCCGCTTCAGCATTCCAAGTAGCTGGAACTACAGGTGCAAGCCACCATACCCAGCTAATTATCTGAGTTATTGTAGAGACAAGGTCTTGCCAAGTTGCCCAGGCTGGTCTCGAACCCCTGGGTTCAGGCAATCTTCTCACCCCGGCCTCCCAAAGTGCTGGGATTATATGCATGAGCCACTGCACCTGGCCTTATTTATTTTTATTTTAAAGATGTTGAGTACCATTCAGGGTTAGACTTACAAATGGTCATTGTACAGGTTAAGTTTGGGCCTCACTTTGGCTCCCACTTCACCTGGTTTGAGATCAGGTACCCTTATTGATGAAAGATGTCCCCCATATTTTTATGTTATTCATGATATTATATTAGCTAGGGTTCTCTGGAGAAAAAGAATGAATATGGTATGTGTATATGCACATAAACATATATAGGAATATAAAAAGGGTTTTTAAAATTTTAATTTCATTTTTTAAGTTAGAGTCTCACTCTGTTTCTCAGGCTGGAGTGTAGTGGCACACGCATGACCTACATAGCCTCAACCTACTGGGCTCAGGCAATCCTTCCACCTCAGTCTTCCAAGTAGCTGAAACTACAGGCATGTGCCACCATGCCTGGCTAATTTTTTGATTTATTGTAGAGAGGAGGTCTCCCCAAGTTGCCCAGGCTGGTTTTGTACCCATGGGCTCAGGCAATCCTCTCACCTCGGCCTCCTAAAGTGCTGGGGTTATAGGCGTGAGGCACCACGCCTGGCCTTTTTTATTTTTTATTTTTGAGACAAGGTCTTGGGCCTTTGTTATTTTTGAGACAAGGCGGTGACTCCCGCCCTGTAATCCCAACATTTTGGGAGGCCTAGGCGGGAGGATTGCTCGAGTCCAGGAGTTCGAGATCAGCCTGGGCAACATAGTGAGACCTTGTCTCTAGAAAAAAAGATGATAATTTTTAAAATAATATGGCTAGGTGTGGTGGCTCATACCTGTAATTCCAGCATTTTGGAAGACTGAGGCAAGAGGATTGCCTGAACCCAGGAGTTCGAGACCAGCCTGGGCAACTTGGTGAGATCTTGTCTCTACAATAAACCAAAAAATTAGCCAGGCATGGTGGCATGTGCCTGTAGTCCCAGCTACTTGGGATGCTGAGGTGGAAGAATCACCTGAGCCCAGGAGGTGAAAGTTGCTGTGAGCCATAATCATCATGATCCATGCCACTGGACTCCAACCGGGGTGACAAAGTGAGACTCTGACACACACACACACACACACACACACACACACACACACACACATAGATAGAGACAAGGGCTTGCTCTGTCACCCAGAATGGAGGGCAGTGATGGAATCGTAGGGCACTACAGTCTTTAACTTCTGGGCTCAAGCAATATTCCTGCCTCACCTTCCAAGTAACTAGGACTACAGGCGTGAGCCACTACACCCAGCTAATTATAGAGACATTCTAATGCATTGGCTTATGTGATTATGGAGGCTAACGAGTCCCATGGTCTGCAGGGTGAGTTGGCAAGCTGGAGGCCTAGGAGAGCCGAGGGTGCAGGCACAGTCTTAGTCCGAAGGCCTGGAAACCGGGAGAACGATGCTTCAATTGGAGAGTCCAGAGGAAAGAAAAGTATCCCTTACTTAAGGGAGGCTTTTTATTTTATTCAGGTCTTCATCTGGTTGGATGAGGCTCACCCACCTTAGGGAAGGCAATATGCTTTACCCAGTTCAAATGTTAATTTCATCAAAAACACCTTCACAGACACAAGAATGAGTGTGTCTGTGCATTCTGTGGACCCCAGACCTTCTATCTGTTCTCTCTCTCTCTCTCTCTCCCCCTCCTTCCCTCCCTCCCTCTCTCCCTCTCTCTCTCTCTCTTTCTCTCTTTTTCCATCGAAGTTTAAAATTATAGATTTTTTTCTGAATCCAAAAAAAAAACCTTTCTCATTGAAGTAACTTGGAACATACAGAAGAAGAAGCAAGAAGAAAAAATTTAAAAGCCTGTTATTCCACAATCAAGAGAAGGAGAAACCATCTTTGAAATGTTGCTGTTTGCTAGACACTGTGGTTCACACTGTAGTCCTAGCACTTTGGAAGGCTGAGGTAAGAGGATTGTCTAAGCCCAGGACTTGAGACCAGCCTGGGCAACTTGGCGAGACCTTGTCTCTACAATAAATTTTAAAAATTAACTGAGCATGGTGGCATGCAACCGTAGTTCCAGCTACTTGGAAGGCTGAGGTGGAAGAATCACCTGAGCCCAGCAGGTCAGGGCTGCAGTGGCTGTCTTGAACATGCTATTGTACTCTAGCCTGAGCAACAGTGAGATTCCAACTCAAAAAAAAGAAAAAAGAAAAAAGAGGGAAAGAAATGTTGCTGTTTGACTTATACTTCTGGCCATGGTGGAAAAGTTGATTTTGGATTAACTTTTCCAGTTTAAAACTGGACAAAACACATGTAGCGTCTCTTCTCAGACAGTATGAAACAAACAGCATAAGACTGCAAATTCTGAAAAAAAGGAAACCTCCGAGGTCAGCCCCATGATTGATCAGTTCTCTGCTCAGGAACAACTCCCTTGCTGCAGGGCAAAGGACCTGATTCTGAGCCAGGGCATAGAGGTCCTGCTGACTGAGGAGGCAGATGTGAGTCTGGGGCCTCTGAGATGGCTCAAATCACTGGGACAAGGCATTGGGGAGGAGCCAAACTGGGCAGAAAGGGGATCCCTTCAACACAGAGAAAGCATTGACAACACTTACTAGCCACTCATGACAAATTCTCAGCAAACTAGAAGTAGATAGCATTCTTTAAGCAGAAACATGTACAGCTAGGTACAGTGACTCATGCCTATAATCCCAGCACTTTGGGAGGCCAGGGTAAGAGGATTGTCTGAGGCCATGGGGTAAAGACCAGCCTGGGCAACTTGGCAAGACCTTGTCTCTACAATAAATCAAAAAATTGCCTGGGTGTGGTGGCACACGCCCGTAGTTCCAACTATTTGGAAGGCTGAGGTGGAAGGATTGCCTGAGTCCAGTAGGTCAAGACTGCGGTAGCCAAGAGCATGCCACTGCACCCCAACCTGGGTGACAAGAGTGAGACTCCTACTCAAAAAAAAAAAAAAAAAAGTACAAAAACAAAGGCTAGTATCATAGTGGTGAAAGCCTTCTCTTTAAGATTGGAAATAAAGCTAGGACAGTCACATTTGCCATTTCCATTATATTGCATCAGAGATCCTATCGAATGCAGCAGGGCAAGAAATAAAAAAAGATACAGAGATTCGAAACACCCAGAGTCAGTAGATCCAAGGGCCAGGTGCTCCAGTGTGTGAGCACAGAAGATGATGTCCCAGCTTGAGAGTGGGAGAGTGAATTTGCTCTTCCTTTGCTCTTTTTTAATTGGATACTCAATGAATAAGTTATGTCCACTAACATTGGTGAAGGTAATCTTTACTCGGTCTACTGATTCAAATGCTAGTCTCTTCCAGCAACACCCGTAGACACATCCACGAGTGTTTCACCTACCTGGGCATCACTTAGTCCAATCATGTTGACATAAAATTCACTTTCACACGATTTTACCACTTCCTTTCCCCACATCCAGTCACAAAGTTCTGTTAATATAACCTCCTAGTCAGTTTAAATTTTAGCATTCTGCCTTTTTCAGTACTAATGCTTAGATCAGGGTCTAGACTAATACAATAATCTCTTAATTGGTCATTCTGCCTAGAGTCAAGTCCTTCACAAATCATCCATTGTGTTGATGCCAGTGTGTTCTTTCTAAGATCTTTCTCTTTTTCCTTCCTTCCTTCCTTCCTTCCTTCCTTCCTTCCTTCCTTCCCTCCCTCCCTCCCTACCTCCCTCCCTCCTTTCTTCTCTCTCTCTCTCTTCATTCTTTTTTTTTTGTTGGAGTCTCACTCTATTGCCCAGGCTGGAGTGCAGTGGCATGCTCATGGCCACCACAGCCTCAGTCTAGGCTTAGGTGATCCTTCTACCTCAGTCTTCCAAGCAGCTGGAACTACAGGTGTGTACCACCACAACCAGCTAATTTTTTAATTTACTGTAGAGACGAGGTCTCACCAAGTTGCCCAGGCTGGTCTCAAACTCCTGGGCTCAGGCAATCCTCTTGCTTCCACCTCCCAAAGCGCTGGGTTTACAGGCATGAACCACTGTGCCCAAATTCTTTCTTCCTTCCTTCTTTCCTTCCTTCCTTCCTTCCTTCCTTTCTTTCTTTCTTTCTTTCTTTCTTTCTCTCTTCCTTTCTTTCTGAGTTGGAGTCTCACTCTGTCACCCAGGCTGGAGTGCAGTGGCACGCTTATGGCCACCACAGCCTCAACCTGCTGGGCTCAGGTGATCTTTCCGCCTCAACCTTCCAAGTACCTGGAACTACAGACACATACACCACGCCTGACTAATTTTTTGATTTATTTATTGTAGAGATGAGGTCTCACCAAGTTGCCCAGGCTGGTCTTGAACCCATGGTCTCAGGCAATCCTCTCATCTCAGCCTCCCAAAGTGCTGGGATTATAGGTGTGAACCACCTTGCCCAGCCTCTTTCTTTTTTTTGAGACAGGGTCTCACTCTGTCACCCAGGGCGTTATTTTTTCTTTTTTTCTTTTTTTGAGTCAGAGTCTCACTCTGTCAGTTACCCAGGTTGGAGTACAGTGGCATGCTCATGGCTACTGCAGCCTCGACTTGTAGACTCAGGTGATCCTTCCACCTCAGTCTTCCAAGTAACTGAGACTACAGGCGTGTGCCACCACGCCTGACTATTTATTTATTTATTTGTTGTAGAGACCAGGTCTCGCCATGTCACCCAGGCTGATCTTGCATCCCTGAGCTCAGACAATCCTCTTGCCTTGGCCTTGCGAAGTGCTGGGATTACAGGTATGAGCCACTGCACCCGGCTGTCACCCAGGTTAGAGTGCAGTGGCACAATCATAGCTCACTCCAACCTCCAACTTCTGGACTCAAGTGATCTTCCCACTTCAGTCTCCCAAATAGCTAGGATTACAGGTGTGTACCACTATACCTGGCTAATTTTTTATTTTTATTTTTGTAGAGATGGGATCCTACTGTATTGCACAAGCTAATCTCAAACTCCTGGGTTCAAGCCATCCTCCCGCCTCTGCCGCTCTAGTAGCTGGGACTACAGGAATGAGTCACCGTGCCTGGCCTCGAAGATCTTCCTCTGTGTCATTTCCCCTTTCAAATCCCTCTGCAGTACAGGACGAAGTTCAAGTTCCTTTCCATCTGGACCCTCCTCTCCACCTTATGCATTGCACTAGGGCACCGGCCACCTGTTGCTTCCTGCACACACCATCCATACACATGGTGTTGCTCCTGCCTGGAATGTCCTTTCCACCTTGGCCTCTTGCTGCATCTCTACTCATCCTTTCAAATCTTGTGCCTGCAATGCTTGCTGGTACTCTGTGACACTTTCCTGAAGCTCACGGTGACAGTATCCTCCTCTGCCCTTTTTCATGCCCTTGTACATACTTCACACACTCTTACATTGTTTATTGACATGACTGTCTTCTCAGCTAGGCAGTGAGCACCTTAAAGGGACTGACTTACAGTCACAGTCCAATGCCAAAGACAGGGCTATTCTGGAAAAAGTTATTGAACAGAATCAAAAATCCTGTTACATAAAAAGAACGTAGGAAAGGCAGAGAAGAGATAAGATGCTGGAAACGCCAAGCATCAGCTTTGCAGTGGTTGAATTCTAAGATGCCCAGCCAAAGAGTCATCTCTGAGTCGCCTCTTTTGAGGTCCAAAATCACATAAATGAAGCAATGAGTGTAGAATGTAACCACTTACTTTGAAGAGGGTTTCTTGCTGGCCATTTGGGGAAATACAAAATGATGCAAACATTTTCTTTTTAATAGAAATTATACATTGGTCGAGCTCAGTGACTCAGCCTGTAATCCCAGCAATTTGGGAGGCCAAGGTGAGTGGATTGCCTGAGCCCATGGGCTTGAGACCAGCCCGGGCAACTTGGCAAGACCTTGTCTCTACAATAAATCAAAAATTAGCCGAGCGTGGTAGCATGTGCCCTGTAGTTCTGGCTACTTGGAAGGCTGAGGCGGAAGGATCGCCGGAGCCCAGCAGGTCGATGCTGGGGTGGCCGTGAGTGTGCCACTACACTCCAGCCTGGGTGGTAGAGTGAGACTTTCACTCAAAAAAAAAAAAGAAAAAGAAAATATATGCCCTTTGCAAAATGTAAGCAAATATTCTTTTTTAAAATTTTATTTATTTTATTTTAAAATTGTGGGGTACAGTTAAGGGCTAGGTATATAAATATGCATCGTTCAGGCACCC
>CAUYQG010251893.1:0-46710 GCA_963574415.1 Tarsius wallacei
GCTACTCGGAAGGCTGAGGCGGAAGGATTGCCGGAGCCCAGCAGGTCGAGGCTGCGGTGGCCAGGAGCGGCCACTGCACTCCAGTCTGGGCGACAGAGTGAGACTCCAACTCAAAAAAAAAAAGAAAAGTCCAGCTTTTTGTCTCAACAATATCCAGCAAACTGACCAGCCAGTTGATCCTGCCGAAGTGTGTAGATTTACAGTGCTTAATTTATAAAAATAAAATGGAAGGCAAACATCTTCACATCCTCATATTTGAGGAAATCTTCCAACAGAGATCAGAAGAAAAGGAAGCAGGAAAAATTATACATACACACACACACACACACACACACACACACACACACACACACACACACAAACATGTATATATGTATATATGCTACATATGCTATATATATATATAAATATACTTTTTTAAATGGAAAGTTTGCAATAACAAGCTATTAGAGGGAAAGACTTTAAAATATGGAGAATTAAGAAAGGTGGCTGGGTGCAGTGGCTCACGCCTGTAATTCCAGCACTCTGGGAGGCCCAAAGTAGCAGACAGGACTGCTTGAGCCCAGGAGTTTCAGTACAGGCTAGGCAACATAGCAAGACCCCATCTCTAGAAAATTAAAAAAAAAATAGCCAGGTGTGATGGCATACACCTGTAGTCCCAGCTATTTAGGAAGCTGAGGAGGATTGTTAGAGATCAGGAGGTCGAGGTGAACTGTGAGCATGCTACTATACTCCAGACTGGGTGACTTTGAGACACTGACTCAAAAAAACCAATAATAATGAGAGTTCCAATATAAAACTAGTATAATTTTTCCAGAAAGTGAAGAGAAGATGGAAGGAAAGAAATCATTTTGAAAAAGAAAATTTTCTAAAAACTGAAACACATAAGTCTTCACATTGAAAGAAGCTTGCCCAGAGCCAACAGAAAAAGACACTACACCAAGGCATAACATCATGAAATTTCAGAATGCCAGGGACAGAGAGAAGAACTAAAACTCTCCAGAGAGGAAGCATGAGGGGGCCTAGAAGTGACTGAGAAGCAGAATGTAATCACACTTCTCAGCAGCAATACTAGAAGCTCTAAGGAAATAAGCAGGGCATTGAAAACTTTGAGGGAAAACAAACTGACATTTAGGTAGACACTATTATTAATTATGTAATTAGCCAAACATTATCACTCATTTTTGAGAGTGGAATAAAGGCATTTTCTGAAAATGAAGAATTTGAAAACTGTATCTGTAATGTATACCTTCTTAAGAAACTAGAGGAGGAAGACAAGGAATCTAGACACAGGGAATCGGCAATCAGTAAAGCTCAAGAAAAATGAATCCAACCCACTACTCACGGAAGTGTAAACATACTGAAATACTCAGAGACTAGCAACAGTAGGAAGACGTTACTTCCCCTCCAACTAAAAGGTTAAGTATATTGGAGTCACTAACAGCTAGAACCATAGAAGAGGGCTTCCCCATAGAAGTTATAGTCACCCATTTCCAGAAGCATGGGCAGGGAAGAATAAACAAGAGCTCTTGCCTCCCACTTGTCTTATGTCTGAAATCAACTGGAAACCAGTAGCCAAGGCAGCTTAAAGGGTGTATTCTTTAGGGTCCAAGAGGCAGAAGATGGTGGAGAACAGATTTGTAGGGGAACAGACAATGACCAGCTTCAGGCCTACAACAATATGAGGGGACAGGTAGGGTTGGAGTGGGTACATATAAGTCTGGGATAGCAAATGTGCTAAAGCAAAACATCAGAGAGCTGAGCAGGGAAAGCATCAAGAAAAAAGTTGAGGAAGAGAGACGTCAAAAAAATTCACGGAACTAGCAGATTTGCTGATGTGTTTGAGCATTTGGAAAATATATTTTCATAGGTAACTGACAAGTCTTTTAAAACTATAATTAGAAATAAGAACAAAGACAACAAAACTAATACAAGTCACAGGCAATTAAGTCCAGGAAAAGCAAAAGGTTATATAAGAAAGAATATATAATCATAAATGTTAATCGAATAAACCATTAATAGTATTTACATACTAACATATCAAGATGTGATATAGATTCTCTTTAGGAGAATGAGGCAACGATAGAATGGGTTAAAGTAAATAGAAGAAAGTACAATCCTCACCTACCATGAAGGCTACTTAGTAGATAATGTCTAAAATAGTACATGAATAAACAGCAACATAATCAACTATTTAAGACATGGAAGTAGATACTCCTGTTATAAGAGTTGAAAGTGGTTGCTTCTGGGAAATAGGATTAAAGGGTGATTATGCAAGAGGTGGGAGATCACTGTTTTTCTATTGTTTCTGTTGTGGTAGCTATTAGCGATTGGATAAACCCACAGTAGGTTTTATTGTTACAGTTTTCTGATTTGAAAACCAAGACACAGGTAGCTAAAGAATTTCGTCAACTAAAGTCCTATGCCTTAAGAAGTGGCAGACAGAACCCAATTCAGGTTTTCAATATGTTTTCTACTACAGTATTGCCTCTCCTTTACTAGTTAACATGTTGTAAAAGTTGTCAGAATCAAAGTGGAGTCAAACCTTGGCCAAATCGAGTGGCGGGGGGTGGACATGAAGAGAGGGTTTCTCATGCATATATGTCTGATAACCAGAACTATCACCAAAGACTGCAAAAATCACAATCTTCCACAAAGGCCATTGCAACGATATACAAAAAAATAAGTTCTGTGAGGACACCTGTCCAACAACCGCCTGCCTAATCTTGGACTGGCACCACCCTTGTTATTAATCCTCAGAGGCAAGGGTAATGACCTCAAAACGATTATATAACCCTCTTTAGTTTTCCATTAAAAACCTCTTTCTTCACCTTCCTAAAGGCACACATAGTTTATTATGGCACACATATTCCCAATGCAATGCCTATTCCTGAGTAAATGCCATTTTGTTTTAAAGAGTCTTTCTATTTAGGTTGACGATGTTCAGAGAAATGATTTCTACAAGAATAAAGACACAACTCAAAACACAAAAGGCAGTAGCGTACATCCAATATTCTCTAAACTTTTAACACTGATTTTCATATTTCTAAATTAAAATACATGCACACACAAAAATAAGATGAGAATATTCTGGACCAAAAATTCTTTCTAATCCCAAGACAATAGATGGTATGTCCATTTTCCTAAAGCCAAATGCAGAAGCTTCCATTTCTTTTATATACTCCACAGCACCCTTGGATGGCTATACTTTAATAGAAATACAATGGACATACTAAGAGCCAATAAACACACTATTTCCAACATTTGTGGAGCTTTATACTCCTTAGAAAATTTCACATGTAACCATCTCTTACTATTCTCACAAAATATTGAGGCCACTGAGTACACCAATAATTTATAATAATGTCATGAAACTTAGTCTCTGTGATTGGCCATTTAAAACCATCCAAAAACCAACCTGTGGGTAGCCAATTTCTTTGCCAACATTGATTAAAAACAGGGACATTTTTATTTGTTTTTAAACAAATCAATGGTACTGAAGACTACATGCAATGCCTCATTTTATACATCATTATTCAGCTAATTTATCACTAATAAATGGCCAAACATATCCGCTGAAAATACATATACACTCTTTCTCTCACAAACACATACACTGATAGACAATGAGATATGAAAACCATAACCACAATAGATTTTTGGTAGAAAAATAGAATTGCTTCCTCTCAGCATCCTAAAGCTATCACTAAATTCAGCAGTTTGATGACCACTCTATAATGCCATAATAACCTAACATTAGAGGACTGTACAGATATAACTTACAAGGCAACGTAACATAAGTTTTCTAAAAGGAATCTGAGATTGTAATCAGCAGTCCTTTGGTGCAGATTAAACACCCAAAAGCATTATGTCTCTTCTGACCCTAGTATTTACCAAATTATTGCTGTAGTGCATTATGAGAAAGGTGACCACATGTCACAGCTATATCTTCTCTGTTTCACACCTACTGTCCTGGCAGTATTACTATTAACTCTCAAAGGTGTTATGGTATGATAAGAAACTATATGGTCATCCTAATTTTAAGGGATTTCAGTAGTGGGAGTGGGTTCAAAACTATGGCTGCCGCCATGAGCTCAGCTGCCAACCACCTGGATGTCCTCCTGGCTTTCCCAGGTTCTTTGGTTATGTTCCATTGCACCATTAGAGGCTACAAGTCACCTGGATCATGTATCACTTGAACACCTCTCAAGAACTCTTAAAGAGTTGAACAATTATAATACTATAAGAAAGCATTTGGCAGTAATTGGAAACTGTCAGGGGAGGAGGGGGTGGGATTGGCAGCTGAGGGAAACTGCTAGGGTAGGGAGGGGCATACCTCATCAACAAGGGTACCTACATAATCAATGTTTGTATGCCTAACCCTGAATTGTACCCCACATCTTTATAACAAAAAATAATAATTAAAAAAAGAGTTGTTATATTTGACAGTAACTCATTCATATCTTCCTTGGTCTTGTGAGCTGATTAATTACAAAATGTGCAAGTAGATGCTCAAAGACAGAGGACTGGATGTAGCCCAAGAATTCAAAGTCTCATCCTTATCACCATTCTTTTTAAAATGAATGCCTTCGTGTTGGCAGAAGTGGTAAATGGCTAGGAATTAGGAAAATACATGCCAACATAGATTCTGGTTCTATAAAAATGTATTCAATCCAATAATTCATGTCTTAGTTTATTTGTTTAAATCTCTTCCTTGAGCAAAGCTATATAGTAGAATCTGTTAGAACATTGATGTCTAGAGAAAGGGTGTCCATAGGCTGGTGGGTGAGAGTGAAAGCTACCCACTGTCTATGAGTGGCAGATGCAGAAAACACAACATAATTCAGAGTATAACCTGAATTATAGAATAGAAATTTTACTGTACTTGTGTTTTGGAGTCACCTTAGTAGTGAAATAAAGGCCAATTTCTTATAAATAATCTTAGGAGATTATGTAACATGCTGGAAAGAGAAAGGCTTTCAGTAGGTTATCCCTGAGTTTGAATGTCGGTTCTATTTTCTAACTATATGACCTTGACTGTACTATTTAGTCTCTCTGGGTCTTGTTTCCTTTCACCGTATCATGGGACAATAGGAAAGTAACTAAAATGCATAACAGGGCTTAGAATACAGTTTGTGTTCAATAAAAGTACTTATTACTGTGGCTATATTACTACTTAATCCTCAAATTAAATCATAGGTCCTCACATAGAACAAACTTATTTTCAGGGTAGAGGATGTAGTAGGATTCATATTTATGATTCTCTCTCTTAAACCTAAATTTCTGAAAACCTTAGTTTATTACATAAATTTCCTTGGTTCAAGATAGAGCATTAACGATGATGACAGCACTTTTGTATATTGCCAATATGTATGGTGACTGGTTCATTTAATAAAAAGCAATGCTAAATAGCCTTATAATACTTAATAAACAGGCAATTTCTTTTCTAATATATGCAAAATCAGTTTTGATGCAGACATTTTTCTACATATCATGACTGATATGGAAATTTTTCCTAACCACCCAGCTGCTACAATGTTAAATAAATTAATTTTAATCTTAAATCAGAGATGTAATAGAGAAATGGATGATTTAGTATGCAATCTCATTACATTTGACAGGCTTACTTATAAATGATTTGCCCCACATTTTGACAAGCATAGTTAATATGTTAATTAGCTTTTTAAAAGATGATGAAAGGAAGAGACTGACATGCTATCATTCTTCATATACTGTGTTGGGAGTCCTGTGGTTGATACCTCAGAGCAGTGTTCCTATGTATTTTAGCTCCCCAACAAGCACTGTGATTCTGATGATATAATCGTTTATTAGCCATGGATAACTCAGTCAACCTATATTAAAAATTAATCCCTTGAGATAATCCCAAGTGACCCTCTGCTTTCCTGCTTTTAAAAAAACAAATGCAGCTCTAAACCTGTTTATGAGCATCTATTCAGGAATGTGACGCTTATTTGAAGCAGTAACCTCAACAGTGAGAGCAGAGCTACCCAGCAAGGGAGAGCTTAACAGATAAGCTGCTTTTTACACTTGCACTTTTCTTATGTGGCTTTCAGAACTTCGTAAGCCTTTTTGGTTTAGAAGCTTAGCAACGATATACTATGCCTTGCTTTTCAAGGAGTCATAAAATCTAAAAATTAAAAGAAGGTATACAGAGGAAACGTTCGACTTGATGCCTCGGCTTTAAGCCTCCTATATGGAGGGAGACAAATATATCAAAAAGCCATCTTTCTTGATGTGTCCTCAAAACACAGTATATTTACTCATTGCCACAGTATGTTGGAGATCTAGAGGAGTATATCACCATGGCCAGCTCTGATTCCATCACTGGCTGACAATACTAATGTATGTGTGTCTTCATTAATATTTTTATTGCTTGAGGCTATTTAAAAAGAAAACTACAAAGTATAACACTGTGCAGGGATCGTTAAGTTTTAGTTACTACCCTAGTGCCCCGAGATGGTAAATGAACTGTAAAAATAGCCTGAGATTACTGCCACCTGCCTCCTTGCTATTGTCCATGGGTTAAATATTTGCTCGTCTCTTTGGTGCAGCTGAGCCATGACTCAATTATAGTCCCATTTCTAGGTCTGTGAATACACAGCATCAATGTCATCGATTATACAAAAATCAGTGCCTCCTAACTGTGAACTCCTAACTGGAAAAACACATACATTTTACTTGACTTAAAGGATAATAACAAAACAGCTTTCAGAAAATGGCTTAGAATGAAATCAGATTCAGAAAGACAGGTACAGCATAGACATAACTTAGATTTTAGGGCTTATAAGTGACGAGCCAGAAAGCATGAGAAACTGCTCAGATATAATACATTTGCTATTTGTTTTTGGCAATGAATAATCTTGGCATGTAGACAAAAAGGCATTTGGGGTCTACTATTTGCTATCAGTTTTCTTCCCTTACATTTAAATAACAGTCTTCTTTTTATGCTTCCATCATGTCTCTATCCAAAGCAAACTGGCAGAAAGTGCCAAGTCCCATCTTCCTTGGGAGAATGAAAACACACACACACACACACACACACACACACACGAAGAAAAGACAAAGAAAGAGGCACAGACTAGAAATCAAATACTGTGCTACACCTCGGAAACAGACATATTAGGAAGTCACAGTCCATGTGGTTCTTTATATAAAGTGCACTTTAAAAAGCACTTTAAAAGACTTGGGAAAAATTAGCCACTAGTATATAAAACCAGCTTCTCCTGAGGTACTATCTTTACTGAACTTCTAGCAACTAAGACGAAGCTGGCTCCGAGCCACAAATGTTTCTAAACTGTGCTTTATTAGCAGAATCTTTAACTGGCCTCATTGAAAGACAACCTCAAATTTCCTTACTCATAAAATAGAGAAAACACCCATAACTCAAAAATATTAAGTAATGATTATTTACATAGCCAGCTAAAAAGGCAGGAAGGGAATGAATGAGAAAGCTAGCAACTAGATGCATTGCATAGCCTTATTTTCAACCTCTTCCTCCATTACAACTAATTATTTAAATATCTATTTTGCCCAAGCCCCTGCCTAGCCTTGGGAAGAAAACATAACTGTGTAAACAACCATCTAAAAAACAAGCCAGGAAGTATAATGAAAAAATATATTAGCTTAGCCCTTCAATTATAAATGATCATCTTTACTCTTGGTGTTTTAGAATATCATTAAAATGGTGTTAGACTGGCTGGGCTTGGTGGCTCAGGCTGTAATCCCAGCACTTTGGGAGGACAAGGCAAGTGGACTGCATGAGCCAGCAGGTTTGAGGCCTACCCAGGCAACTTGGCAAGACCTCATCTCTACATTAAATAAAAAACTAGCCGGGCATGGTAGCATGTGCCTGTAGTTCCAGTTACTTGGAAGGCTGAGGTGGAAGGATCGCTGGAGCCTAGCAGGCTGACGCTGGGGTGGCTATGAGCATGCCACTGCACTCCAGTCTGGGTGATGGAGTGAGATTCCAACTCAAAACAAAAAAAGATGGTGTCAGACTTATGTTAAGACATTATAAAATGTATGACAACAGATCTTATGCTGTATGATGATCTCGATTCTCCTTACAATTCCCCAAATTCCATTTCTAGTGAGGTTGTTGGAACAGAAATCAAGGAAATCCACACTATGCCCTTTATCATAAGAAACTTATGATAAAGGTCTTGCCAAGTTGCCTGGGCAGGTCCCAAGCCTGCTGGCTGACTGTTTTCTCACCATAAAATTTTTGGATCAAAAACATCAGGAAAGAAGCCAGGCCTCATCACAGCTTAATTTATGAAAAGTCAAGATTACTGGGGGCAGAGCAATGAAGTTTATCTTATAACAGTAAGATAAACAACACATGTTGATGTTTTACTGAGGTCAAACATTACATGTATGGATAGTCGAATTCTATAAATGGGGGCAGAATAATTCAGGGAAGATGATCCCTGTTATAAAATACCCATGTGCTGTGTGAATTGTTATACTTTGAACACAACTATAAGTTTAGAAAAGATAGCTAATTTTTATTAATAAAAGACATGCTCAGCAGTCACCAGTAAGCCAGTCCCGCATGCTAAGAGAGAAATTATTCCCGTATTTAATTATTTGACTTAAATCACACTTAACTGGGAACTAAGCACAGTTACAAATACTAATTATACATTACATCTTGCCAATTACTGGACTTCATAAAATAGATTTTTAAGCTTTGCTGAACCATTGTGTGAAGCTGAGACCTAAAATTAGACTTATATTTTATTTTGGATAATTGGTATCAACAGTTTTTAGGGATATACTGTAAGCCAATTTGGTGCCTAACAGTTATACCAAAAATTTCAGACCTTTTATCTGAGGTTTGTTGCGAATTTAAACCCGCTCTCTGCTATTTCTAATCTAGTGCTGTTTTAAGATATATACTTCCTTCTTATAAAATAAAGCCACAAATTAAGACCCTTAGAGAGAAAACTCACAATACCGACAGGTAGAAAAATGCGTCTGCCCTGTCCATCAAGAACCATTACCACACACCATCTGCAAGGGAGACTCTAATTAGGGAACATTCCCGATTGTGTGTGTATGTGTTTTTTTTTTTTTAAAGCCAGCAGTGTTGCCACACACAGGCAAACACTCCTGCACCATTAATCTTCATCAAACTGTTAGGATGTTTGTCTAGGCTTGACCCAGACCAAGCACTACAGTTAGATTAGCTAGAGCAAAGCCTCATTTCTCACCACATGTCAAGGCAGGTGGAATACTCTGTTGAGCCTAGGAGGACATCTGGAGGTCTGTACCACAAGGTAACCACTTCATTGGAGTAAGTGTGGCTAGGAACGGATTTCGCTCTTGCAAGACCTGTGGGTTACAGGAAACATAAAGACGTTTAATGGACATTAACAGAACAAGGGAATTTAAAGTTGAATGTTCACAATTTTAAAAGATCAAATACAACCTTTTAATATAGAATCGCGGACGCAATGTTAAGGCTAATCAAAAGGTTGGGGAAAGTATATTGTCATCTCTGTTTTGAATACGTGCTAATAACCGGTAAATCACTTATATTTCCCAATAAAACACAGGTGTCACGAATCTAACAAAACAACAGCAGAATAAACCAATAATTCATAAACCATTAGATATAACACAAAAACTTAGAAATCGCTTGGATTTTCTGAAGTTTCATGAAGCTCTAGTTTTGAGAGTTAGAAATGTGTAAGTGCCATGAGAAAGGGTTCCTTGGTCAAGTGACTTTGAGGAAAAAAATGGATTTAGAAAGTTAAACAGTCTCCAATTTGTGACACTTCTCAGTGCCCTTAATTTTTCTAATTGTGTATCTGCAGGAAAAAGAGTATGACACTTTTCTCAAAAGAGTTGTCTCAAAACTTCTTGTGGTTTCAGTGTTCTGTCAAACACTCACTAGGAAATGCTTAATTTGAAAACCACCTCAGTAAGTAATTACAAGAAAACAGTCAAATAAATCTGGTACATACAGATGATGAGATAGTATTTAATAAATTAAAACTTCCTCAGAATTTTTAAAAATTAGAAAAAACAAGGAAGACGTTAAGTAAAAAAGTATAGGTAGTTTGACCTTATAAACATAAATATTCATGCACAGAAAAAAAAAGGGCAGATCTGCATTTTTTTTCCCCTAGAAAAAAAAGATTGAAGAAAAAAACCTTTAAATGTCTTCAGTGGCTACCTCTAGAATATGGGATTATGCATTTTATTTTTAAAAAGTACAATTTTCTGAGTTTTGCCCCCCAAGTTTTATATAAGAGTAATTCTTTTAAAAATCACAAAATCTATATGTTGTTAAAAAAAAGAAAGCCTGTGTGACAGCGTTCTATCTGGTTCTGTTCATTAATGACAAGTGTAAAAGATGACTTGCCACTGTGATGTTCAGAGAACGCAGGACATTCCTACGGTGGCCCTACCATCATATAGTCATTCAATGTTCTGATTGTTTACAATTTGTATGTAGTATTAAGAAAATGACTTTTTCCTGTTTACTGAACATGGCATTCCATGTTCAGTATTATATGTAAATTTTAAAATAAATAGAATAGCTGATGAGACAAAAAAATTTCTAATTCATTAAACTATACAGTCACTCAATGTTTTCACAATGCAGTTTTTATAATAATGCAATGATATATTATAAATTAACATTTATAAACATTCCACATTAAAATGTACAGAATATATACGTACAAACATACATTCATGGTTCCCAGGTTTTCTCCACATCAATAGAGTACCTACTTTTGAAAATAAATTTCTTCTTTTTCTGTGCAAGGTTTTATCCTACCTCAATTCAGACAAAACTGAACAGAGAGGGCAACCAGGATGATAAAATATCTCCAGAATTTGAGAATCCCATCAAAAGGTTTGGTTCCTCCAATGATTACGGTTCCACGCACAGAACAAAGAGCTGAGCAAAAGTCCTGAAATTGGTTCTGATTTCTTCCATATGCTATTGTCCAGTCAAATGGGATGTTAAGAAAATTCAGGCTTTGGCATTCCTGAGGCCCTCTTGTCAGAAATCGAGGCCAGAGAGGGATGGGGGATGAAAAAATATGAGATTTTCCTTGACAGCTCAGACCAGGCTAGTTATAAAAAACTGATATTCCCAGTTGTAAAGAGAGAATAAGATCTCAAAATCATCTAGAAACAGCATGAATCAAAATAACTATATGCAATTTCATGTTTACTCTGAATTGAGTTTATTGAACTCATTAAATATTTGTGGAAAGTATAATACAAAAAGTTCTTTATCCACATTATTTTTTTCTTTCCCACATGCTTAAGTCAAAGACTGTCCCAACTTCATTCAGATGGGTCACATAACTTTCCAAAACAACAGTGAAAATAGGTTTGATATCTAATGTTTCAAAATGTTAACATTAAGCTTCTTAAAATGGTTTGCCATACAGAATGAAGATTGTTATTATATTTTTAAGATACATTTTTCTGCATCCTTGAGAAAAACTCTCTCATCTTACTTGAATACATTTGGTCAAGTAGAACAATTTTTGTGGAAAGTGATCTGTATACTAATGAACAAAAACTTTTCACCTAAAAATGTTTCTGTTTGTGTAATAAGACAAAAAAATTTCAAACCTTTTCAGGGAGTGAGCAAATTATTAAAACAATGACTAAAAAAAAGAAAAAGAAAAAAAAGAGAAAGACCTTGAAGTATAAAATACATAACTACATTTTTACAAATATTTTTGGTAAATATATTGCTATGTGTTTACACAGTTCATGCATCAAATCGCGCTTACTCATGCAAAATTCATTAAACTGCATCCTCCAGCTGAAGAAAAACTGTAGGACAGGATTAATTAGCACAGCATGTGTGAAAGCTTTCTTTCTCTGTTCCTTGTCAGTTGCCATGGTGACACTACAGGAAGAGGACTACACTACCTTATAAAAAAGATGAAGTTCACGGGTTATTATCAAAACTTCTTACATTAATGTTTAGTTAGAATTAAAAGTCAAAAAGCAAAGTGAAAAGCTAACCAGACGAGTACTGGCTATATGCTCATTGCTGCTTTGGCCAAGCATGTGCCCATGAAGGAGTGCACGTTCTCATGGGCCCCTAAAATGGCTCACAGAAAATTCAGGGTATTCACCTTTAAGGTGTTGCCATTTCTAATTAATTAAAGACCCTAAAGTAGAGGGGATAATCCTGCTATTCACGCCCTACTGCCAAGGACTCATATTTCACCTGCCCTGACACTAGCATAACAGAATCCTGGCTTTCCAGAGTAGTTAAGAAGCTTTTTAACTGACTTCTTACCAATAAATGAATTCCTTTTCATATCGCTGTGAGATGGTTGTCTTACAGATAACATTTGTTGTCTTACAGATAACATTTGGGCTTGGTTCGACCCTCTGACATGGACACAGGAAAAATCATGGGACAGTGCTTCCAATACTGTTCCTGAGCAGACCAGCCATTCAGCCAACAGTGAAGGCTCTTCCAGAATTAACTTAATACTCTCTTACTCTCTCTGTTGCATTAGACTCTGCTGACCAGTCCCCTTCTTTTAAATTTCTCTTTACTTCTCAGATACAGAAGAGTTAACTAGGAAGGACTTTGGTCTCCTTTTGGACTTCCTCTATTTGCCCCTTAAACGGTTTTGACTAGGGAGATCAGATAGATAGATAGATAGATAGATAGATAGATAGATAGATAGATAGATAGATAGATAGACAGACAGACAGACAGATAGATAGATAGATAGAAGGAAAAGAAAGATGATGGATAGATAGGAAGCGTGTACACACACACACACACACACGTTTAACCAGAGCTTTCTCAAATATATACACTCCCTATATCACTGTGGCTTATGTCATGTTTTTAAGAAATCCCCAAGATTTTATCACCAGCTCATACTTGTCCTTGGGCTTTAGACACGGTTCTGTTCAATTCCCCACTAAACATAGGCACAGGCATTCAATACAACCCCAACAAGGATTAATACAGGGAACATGCCACTAAGAGTCCAGGAGCACATGCATTTTACTAGTAACTGTTTAAGGTTCCCCAAACAGCCGAAGTTGTTTTAGCTGTATACAAATAGAAATTAGATTCTAGGTTACAGGCACACCTAATTATTCTTTCAAATTCCAATACATCCTTTTTTGTAGGTGGTCAAGTTGGGAATTTGAGCAATCTCTAACTCTTAACTTTCTTCTAGTTTTCTATTTTTGTATAGAAGATATAAACAATATACTTTTCTGGGAAATATAGCTAAGGGAAATGAAAAGATGTGGTAAGACCAATTAGTCAGAATTCTTTAGCTAAATACCATATGAGAAGCATGCTTTTGTTATCAGAGCGGTACCCTGTGTATTGGTTGGAAGACGTGTGAATTGGCAAACGATATGCCTTATAGTGGTTCTGGCACCACCTAGTTAGTTGTGTCTCCTTGAGTAAGTTACTTAAGCTTTCTAAATTTTGTTAGAAAACAGCTACATTCATTCATTCATTCATTCATTCATTGCCAATAGTTGCCTTTGCAGTACGTTGCTGAGCTGAGTAGTTTAGATAATACAGACCATATGACCCTAAGGCTACAATATTTCGTATCTGGTCCTGTAAGAAAAAGTCTGTGGAACCCTGGGCAAGACTTAGTTGACTTTAAGGCTCATTCAAGTACTGACACTCAGTGATCCTAAGAAAATACTACTAAAAATCTTGTTCATTCAATGTATGAAGATCATCTTTGCTTAAGTTCTTAAAAAGCCCTTTAAGTAAGTAATTCCACTTCAATGATTCCATCACATCACATCTGCATTAGCAGAGAATGCAAAATCATTTTCAATAGAGTATATATGAATATATCATCATTTTCACAGTTCACTGGTTTACATTTCATTTTTTAGTTTCTGCGTCTCAGTTAATGAAACCCCTAGCTATTATTTCAATGCTAGATGGCAATACAATATAGAAAATGAGTTTCATAACCTGACTAAATCGGCAACTTTGATGAATTTCCACATCCATGCAGATTTGATTCCAATTTTTAAAAATTAAAGGTAAAATATACTAAGATTTAAGCTTTAAATCAGGACATAATACTCAGAACTTTTAAGGCGTCTGCTTGTAAATATGTATTAATGTATACCCAAAACATTATATAAATATGCACCTAAATGTGTTAAGGAGAAAATATTTACTGAAATAATCACAACCATAAGCAGGTCAAATAAGTTTATTGTAATTGTGATTTATGCCAGAGGTATGCATTGCACTTGATAGAAAAAACATCTATCAAAATGAAATTTATTATACATACATAATACTTACCATAAGACATATACTTTTATTAGTGTATTAATTGATTTAGTGTTTACAATAAATAAGAAATTAAGATGAGTGGTTCTATAGCAGACTTACAAGAAAATTCTTCCCACTCCCTTCCTAACCTACTTTAAAAAAATGTTTTAAGTAGTGGGGAGGAGGGTCAACGTCCTTACCTGGTCTTATTATAGATAATACAAAATCATGAAAATCCATGGATATGTAGTGTGTATAATACGGTGTCAAAACTGGTGAGAATTTATTGAGCAGTCATAATCTGCTAGGCACTCTAGTGGTTTTAAATATATTATATCATGTAATGGCTACAACCAAGAATGTGGTAAGATTATTAGTATCTCAATTTAACAGAAAGAAAGCTATGCCCAAAGACATGGATTTACTCAGGTCACACAGGAATAAGAGGCTTTTGCCAGGAGAATGGCAGGGCCACCATCCTCCCAGGGGAAACAGGAGGGGAAGCGAGGAGAAAACACAGCTGGCAGTACTGGAAGAAGGTTCCAAAACCAGGAGCAAACTAGACAGAAACATGTCTACAGAGCCTCAGAACAGTCAGACAAAAAGTCTGTAAGGAAAAGAGAAGGTAGACACAAAAGTACTGCAGAGAAATGCTCAGGAACCTTCAAGTTAGAGTTTATTGCTGAAATGAGAACCTTCTTATCTGCTTTGTTGGTTTGTTTTAAAGTGGAAGTAGCAGAAGGTAGTAGTAGTCCCAGAAATCAAGCAGTTAGCTAGAAGGCTGTGGAGGGGTGGAAGAAAAGACCTATTTATCTTCCAGAAGCCAAGGGCTCATTATTTTCAGAAGCCTCAACCAGGGTGTGGTAAAAGCCAATCTTAAGGCATGTAATAAACAACAGAAAAAGCACTTCTGAAATGCCCTCACTAAAGTGAATTTTTAAAAAAGGAAAATAGAGAATTACTTTCAAACATGAACAGTAAACGCCCTTCTGAATCAACGCAAATTAATGAGGCAATTATTGAGCCAATTCAAGAAAAAAAGTTTTAGTCATATTGAGTTACTGCCCAATGTTTCTGAATTATTTTCAACTGTGCTTTTAGTATTTTCTCTTGCCGTACTAATAGAAGAGGGGTCAAATCATAATTTGGGGTTTCAACATTATATTCAACACAGGATTCCAAACCTAAGAAGAAAAAAAAAATCTATTAAAAGACACACACTTTTACTTTATTGTGATGATTTTCAAAATGTTCTGTGATGCCAAATGACAATCTTGGTGGTCCTGAAATTGGAGTTGGGCATTGCTAAGATAGTAAATAAATGCCACAACTTCAAATCTCCAAAAAGAGGTACGCTGAGCATTTGGGGGAGTATTTTCAAAAATATATGAATTCCATGAAATAAACACCTATCATAATCACTATAAAGAAGAATCATCACAGCGCTTCCAGAATCTAAGACAGTCTGTAACTTCTGTAATAAAATTACTATTTTGTAAACTGAAAGGAAAACTGCAGCCTAAAGTTCTGACCATTCTGCCTCCACTGTTTTCAGTCTGTTCCCTTCATTCTGTCCTGTCACTTGAGGGCCTCACTCGTACACTTCTGGGCCATGAACCTTAGGAGCAGCTCCCATTGGTCTCCTAACCACAGAGTCTGCTCTTCCTGTGCCTTTTTTTTCACAGTCTGATGAAGAGACAGTTCCATGCAGTGTATAAGAGCCTCCTCTGGTGTCAGGTACAACCACCTCTTAGATGGTGTGTGATTTTGGAGTAATGAATTCACCTGGCTGAGTTTCAGGGTTGCATCTATAGAGTGCAGGTAGTAACACCATGGGAAAGATGGTCTCTGTTTCCTCTCCTAATACATTCTTGATTCTTCCTCACCCTGTCCATTGCTCCCAGGAGACTGTCCTTACTGGATCTTAATTGTAATTAGAGTCCTCGTCTCCTGGTCTCAAGCTGGGTTGGCAAATGGGAGGCAAGCTGAACAGGGATCAGATGAAAGGAGAAAGCGAGGGAGACATATCTGTTCCCCTGGCTCCTTCCCATCTGAGCAAATAAACAGCACTGGCCAAGTTATTCCTTGAAAATCCACGGCTCTTGTCCAGGAGAGTCTAGAGCCAATTTCTCTCTTAACCCTGCAGGAGGAGGAGTGAAAGGTCCCCACACTACTGCCAGCGTGAAGGGGGCTCACATCCGAGTTCACCAACAGCTCCTTCATCCAACATGCCTCAATCACCCACCTTGTGTTGTCCTTTGTTTCTTCCTAGAATCCTGATATGATAACCACACCTAACTCAAAGGGTATATGTGTGAATTAAATGAGATAATGCATGGAAAATACTTAATTGTGGAGTTGGCCTAGATTGCCACTCAATTCATACTGGCTAACACCATGAACTAAAACAGCATCTGATCAGGCCACTCTCCTCCGCTAAAATACTTAATGGATTCACTGGGCTTTGTACCTAAAGTCTAGATTTCAAGGAATAAAAGAACCTGACATTTCTCTAGCCTTGCTTCCATCCATCACTTTCTGTGTTCTAGCCAATTGTTAGCAGCCAATCAAATTGCCTGTAATTTTTTTTCTTATGTCAGTTCATTGGTACAACATGGTCTCATATGCCATAATGACTTACTCAGCATAAGAATTCCTACCTGTCCTTCAAAATTAAACTCAGACCAAGCCCTCCAGAAGCTCCTCTGACTTGCCTTCCTCATTCTGGTCCAGACAATAAACTCAGTTCTCTGATTTACTTCAGCAAACATCCCAAAGCCATTGATTTACATGTCAGCTCCCATCAGCCCACATAAAATCAGTATCCCTGAAGGCAGGACCACATTTGACTTGCCTATGTACCTCCAGTTCCTGGCATGCCGTCTGTCCCATGAGTCAACTACTGGATCGGTAGAGATAACAAGAACAGTCACCCAGTATGAACCTTTGCAAGTGTTCTCTTAGCAGATGGCACTTGTGTGCTATATCCCAGCTGACAGAGTAGTAGATGTGTTTTCTCTTGCTATAAAGAATACCTGAGACTGGGCAATTTGTAAGAGAAGAGATTTATTTTGGCTGATGATTCTGGAGGCTGGAAAGCCCAAGGTCAGACAGCTGCATTTGGTCAGCTTTTGGTTAGGGCCTAATGATGCATGATATTGTGGTGGAGAAGTGGATGAATGAAGTAGGAGTGCATGAAAAGTGGCCAAGTATGAAGGGCAGCATCAATTTGTAACAACCTATTTCCTTGGCAACTAATCTAGTTCCCTGAGAGCAGCACTAATTCTTCTTAAAAGTCTAATTACTCCCATAAAGGTCTCACCTCCAAATGCACCACACCAGGGACTGTATTCCAACACATGGATTCTGAGGGACACACTCAAACCATAGCAGGACCCAACGCACCTCATCCAGAGCACCTTTGCTTTCACCTGTTCTGTACCTTGGAACTTCAGTAGAAAACCTGTCTCTAGATCTTAAAATGTTTAAAAACCTAATTTGAGTAAAGTCGAGTCACATAGAAGCTCAAGATCCATTTGGGGGGTAAGAAGCAACCCTAAAACATACATAAAATACTTTAATCCTTTTATGATGCTCACATATATTTTAAATAAAAAATTTAAAAGGATAGATCATAAGGCTATTAATATACAATATAAGGTTCTTTATTGTAAATGATAAATCCACTTTTCTGACAAATCAACTTTTTCAACATTTACCTAACATGATATTTAAAATTTAGATCAATGAAACATCAAGAATTAACAAATCACTCCTACAAACTTTTATATTACCTCTCAACCACAATTCTGCTCACTTGGCAGTCAGCGTATATGCCTGTTTCTGTTTTTATTCACACATTTACCTCTGTATTTATATCACTCTAGCTGCATTTTAAGCTCCCTACGAGCAAGGGTCATTTATTTATGGCTAATTCGCTTCTTGCCATCATGCCACACCCCTTCTGCATCTCCATGCAGCATGCATCTTCTGTAAATGGAGAACTCAGACAAGACTAAGTCTCTCTAAGAACCTGACAGTTATTTTAAAACCCTGATGGGCAGAAGCACAAAAATACTCATTTCCTAGCTTCCAGCTGTTCAGCTTTACTAAAGGAAGGACCTGAATTTACCTTTGCAGCCATTTGTTTGCTCTAGGAAAACCAACTTAATGGCAAATTTCATTATATAAATATAAAGCAAGTCCCTACCAATTGTTCTAGGGCAAGCTGTGAAATTAACCTGCACCTTGATGATTCAAGCAGAGGAAAAGATTTAATGTAAACTGAGTAAAGGTTTTGGCGGAGCTGTGTCTGGGGCTCTGTGTCTTCTTTAAGGAAGTGGTTTGCTGCCTCTGGGAACACAGCGACTGCACAGTGATACTTCTGCCAGTTCTTGATCAGCAGTTTTCAGAACCCAAGAGAAAGGGTGTGTCATCAAGGGACAGATCAATAAGCCCAACATGTAGTAACATTTAAGTCTAAATCACACAAGGGTTACTAATATTGGACTGCTCACTCTGTTCTGGTATGTTACGTACTACGATTTTCTATGGGGGCTGGGGGATGAAAGGTAGACCCCAAGATCTGAAATTAGACTTCCCATGAGGAGAGATTCTCATGAGGAGAGAACGTCTTTCCTGAACCTTAGGGTTGTAGGGCCTGAATTCTAGGCAGTGCTTTTGGTGAGCAATCATTTGGGAGAAGAGATACCAGGCGTAGTCAGAGAGGAGGGCAGGAGGGTGAACCCTTTTCCCTCACACTGAGGATGGGCTTCCAGGTTCTAAGCAGAGCACTTGAAGAGAAGCGTGTGCGATCACTGTCCTGTCCTGTCTCGAATGTACAACCTTCACCAAATCTTGCTGGAAATGACAGCCTGGTATTAGCTGCATCACAGCAGACCAGTAGATGGGCCAGCTTTGCCCTAGGGAAATTTGGAAAGAAGAACAGAATAACCGCAGCAGTAGAAGACACCAGTGAAGTGTGCCATAAGGGTCACCATTAGAGGCATTTTTGTGGTGGCACCAAGAACAGCAGAGCACAGAAGCATGAGGCCCCTGGTTTGGATGCCTGGTGCAAATGAGCAAATAATCAGGGCTCTTGATGGGCAGAGTAGTTGTACCTACAATCCCGGCTACTTGGGAGGAAGCTGAAGCAGGATCACTTGAGCCCAGGAGTTCAAGTCCGTACTGGACAATAGAGTGAGACCCTGTCTGTAAAATAAATTTAAAGCAAAAGACAACAAATAACAAGGGTCCATGCTGAGGGTCCCTGATGTTCTGTGGGCATCACTGGAAAAGAAACAAGTCCTAAAGAAATCTGGGGGAAGTGATCCAGGAAGAGAGCACAGCAAGTGACAATGTAGAGACATGGTGGTCCTACATGCCACAGTTGTGGTACAGAAGGCCGTGGATGGAGTACAGCCTGTCCTGCTTGCACTTAGGCACGACCACGTTTCCAGGTACCCTCCTCACATGTCCTTCTCGACCACTGCCCAAATCTAATTCCAACCCATCTTCAGATTCTTTTCTGATCCCTGAAGTCGCAGGTCATTTCTCCCTGTTGTGAACTTTCTGATTTGCCACTCAGAACTCTGCTTTAAAGCATCTCAGGCACTGCAGAGTGGCTCCAACCTATCTAAGGCAGAGGCTATGTCTAATTCTCAAAAGCCCCCCCATGAAAAAATGTGTTCATCGAGTGTACTGGTTGAAATGAATGGACTTGGAAGTCATGGGTTATGTTTCAGAAGTTTGAGCAATGGCAATTTTATTCTAGGTATTTACCCTGTGTTTATTCACACAAAGACTTATTCATATGGAGAGTCATTGTAACAGTGTAGCAAAAAACTAAAACTCCAGGTAAGAACTAGCAAAATAAATTATGGCACAAATAATAATAAATAAAAAAATAAAATGTGGCAAATAAGGTCAATAAATCTATACGTTACCAACTCTATCAACATGGAATGAACTACAATGCATTGTTAAGGGAAAAGGCAAAATAAATAATGGGGCATATAATGTACTGTTCGTATAAAAGTATGTGCTTATGCATTGCATGTGATACCCCTGGAAAGATACACCAAAAAATGGCAAAGGCAAATGCCTGTGGGGAAAGGCACAAAGAAACAGGAGGCAGGAGCAAATGTAATTTTCACTATACTCCCAGTTCATACTCTGTGAAATAGCTATTACTGTGTATCCATGTCAAATAAGTCCTCATCCAGCCCTGAGTACCCGCAGCATTCCACCTCCCCCAAGACTTCAGCCTTGTTTCTTGATGGTGTGGCTCCTAAAAACAGACAGGCTTTCATGGCATGGCAGGGAATCTGGTGGCTGACAATATTGAGATAATGACTGGGTGTAACAAGCAAAAATAAACTACTGTTTAAATATTCTTACTAGCACAACCAAGTTGCCTTCTAAATCTCAGGGTTGTCTGCATAACAGCCAGTATAGCTACTAAAACCTGGAATAAACTTGCATGAACAATCTGAGTCATCAAGCAATTTCAAAGTTTAAAAGGAAAAAAAAAAATCCTTCCTTGAAGAGAAATCTGCTGATAGAATAAAACTTGTAACAAATTTCTCTAATGTGATGTGATGAAAGTATCAAAACTGATCAAGCAGCTAGAATTTAAAAACAATAACAACTTTTTTACAATTCATACAATGAATGCTATGAATATTTCATTTCTACATTCAAGAAGATAGTCCCAATAACCAAGTACTAATGACTGCAAGAATATAGCTAGATGGATTTTGAGAGTTCAAACCCAGTATCGGCAAACTGACAATCTATATACTCTCACTTGTCAGCAAATAGCATACATACTAAGTTTTAGAGGCCCAAGAATATTTTCAGAAGACTGCTAAGGTTTTAAAAGAGCTGTCAGTAATAAAACTGAAACTCATCTCATGCTATACTACACAATTGTCTTATCTTATCCTTTAAGAATTACAGACAGAAGCCTTACATTTGAAGACTATGTCCTAGTTCTTCAGAATCTGTTAAGTATACTTTAAGTATGCCCATCCTGTTAGTCCAAGTAATTTGTCCTTCAAGGCATTCATCTTCTCCAATAAGGCTTTATTAAAATCTTACAATGCAACTGAAAACATTTGAAACTTAGAAACTTTCTGGAAAAGAAATTTGAGTTCCAGAATCATAAAGTGCTCTCTATTTTACTATCCCTTCTTTTATTGATCCCACTGTTTCCTTCATTAAACATTTATCAAAGAAACAAAAGAAACTACACTTGGAATATATGTCTGGAAGTTAAGTAAAATTTAGCACATATGGACTGATTAGTCTTGGAAATGATGACTGTATATTAAAATCCCTAAGCATAAAACAGTACCTCATGGGCACTAAATTACTCTAAATCTATTATGTGACTTTAAAGATGATGATGCATCAATGTTGCGAACAAATGCAGTATACATTTCAAAACAAATTTCAAAAGAATTAATGTTCAAACCAAAATACCTGCAGGGTTTTAAAATGATATCCTTTACACTAGCAATCATTTTCTACAAACATTTTTTTGTTTTAATTTTTGGCAATTTTACATATTACACACTTTTGAGTCAACAGATAAGCCATCTAACATAATACAGTTTTCTAAAAATAGCTTTACATGAACATTAATTTTTTCACAATATTATTACCATAAAGCCACAATCATGCATTTTTACTCAAAATGATTGATTTTACCTAGCCCCTATAATGAGCTCATTTCTTGGCCACGAGTGAAGGAGTAAAGTGTGGGTTGAGTTTTTACGAGATTACTAGGTTTTAACCCAAAAATGATTTGATAAAGACAATACAACATTAACAAGTTGGACTCTGAAGGAGACAAGAGATGCTGTGACACAGGTCACATATAGAAGGTGGAGTTTCAGTGTGTAAAGTCTCGTCTGTAGGTATGCTTAGTGCACCCACAGGCTGACATTCTTCTTCCACAACAAGCTCTCGAGCCTTCAGGAAACACCCCCATTTGGAGGGGTTGTTCAAATGGTTATGAAACAGTCACGAAGATAGATCATTCGTTTCTTACAAAAGACCATGCTATTTAGTTCAGAAAAAAAACAAACAACCCTGTATTTAGCAATATTACACAGAAAGAAAATACAGTGTGATAGAAGTCAACTATATGCACTTTAGCACAAATTTCAATACAAATACAAATTCTAAGCTATTCTTTTTTCGTTATCTCTTTGCTGATTCAGTAAAACTTGGGCAACATTAACTTATTCTAATTACACTTTGTAGGTTTTTGGAACATATTATATATTGTATGCCTTCAGAAGTAACTTTCAAAAGACAAGCATGCTGAATTAAAATACCACAAATCATTCCATTTTCTATATATTATTTTTAAAAATGCACTGAACCAGATGTTTTATTACTGCCTCAATGGCTATTAGTGAGAACAACTGAATTGCGAAAGTCTGCAACGAAGATGGCAAGTTATTATTACCAAATTCAGCCACAACCATTTGTTGAACATTGTCTGTGGCTGCTTTTTCATTAAAACAACAGATAGAGGTGCAACACAGATTTTATGGGCAAAAAGATTAATTATCTGATCCTTTACAGAAAAAGTTTGCCAACATTTGGTCTAGAATATCTCATAGAGGTTTTGTTTTCTAAGCAGCATTTTATTATTTGAAATTCTACTATTCCAGATTGAATAAGGTCTGAAAAAATAAAATAAAAAATAGCAAAAAAAAAATATATTTATTTGACTGCTGTAGGGAATGAGGGAACCTTCTATGATGAAAGTGTTCTACAACTTGGTTGTGGGGCGGTTTTGACACTATGTACATTTACCAAATTCATCAAATTATAACTGGTAAATTTTATTGTATGTAAAATATAATGCAATAAAAATGCAACTTTTGAAGATAAATTTACCTCACTTATAGATGGATAATAAAAGTGTCTAAAGTGAAAAGCATTAGACAACCAGGAAAGTCAGCTAATGATTTGAGCTATGTGATTTTTGATGGGAATGTTTCTACCGTTTACAATATAAATCATAAATTACATTACAATGTAGATTCTGAAAAATTTTCTTAAGTATTATTTATAGTGCCCTATACTCAGAATTATTAAAAATATTTGGGTGCCAGAAACAGCCTGAATATTCATCCATGTACCAGGAGGTGGGATAGAAGGGAACATTTAATTATTTTGTGACGAAGAACATTCTTTTCCCGAAGGCAAACAAGCTGAAGTTTCAAAAGGTTAAAAGAATTATTCAGCTTTAGATACATATTAAGAATTAAAACAATGACTACTGAACAACGTTGAACAAATCTATTATCTACTAGAAAAATTGAATAACTACACCGTGTTCAACAGAAAAAAAAAGGGTGAAATAGTGTAGATGACCATTCAAGGGCTTTCTACACACAAGTTTTCTCTTTATTAAAGACCTGAGTAATACATTTGATGAATACTGAGATGAAAGGACACAAAGGACTTGTTTCATATTGAAATACAATGTTACTGGATTTCACTGTAAAGTCTGTGACCACTCACCCATTTACAATCCTCAGGCTCCCTTTGTCCTATCTAACAGAAACGAAGTGACCCCAGTCATTCTGCTTGATGGCAATAACTGTCATGCCAAGTATCAACTAAACACTTGTATTTCCACCCAGGGACTTCTGTTCCTGCTGCTGCTCTGCCCTGTGAAAGGAGACATAAAACTCTTCCTATGGTGGGCTATTTTACTCTTTTTCCTAATGCCTCACTTCCTGGTTTGGCTCTGGGGAAATGTATCTTATTCTTGGTATAAGTATCATCATGTTGTTGCCTGTACTGCTTCTGTATCCTCTGCTTACAAGTAAAAAATAAGTTAATGCAGCATGTCATCCGCAGTGCCCACCCCGCATCACCAGCACCAAAGCCTCAGGTTCAACTGTGGAGGAGGTAGCCTTGGGAGCTGATAAGAACCAGATTATAGGGGTGGAGTGTGAGGACAAGTGTGACTCTATTTGAAATGCTCACCTACCACCCTGACTCCAGACTAACCCTGGGATGCTTCCAGATATCTAGTTAATCTTTATGTAGAAACACCTATTCACTGTAAGTTTTGCCTTTCCTCCAAACAACCCTTGATGTTGCGGCAAATATCCTGGGCTGTGATGTCCACAGCATCCTCTCAGCCACCTATAAATTCTCTCAGAGCACATTCACCAAATTAATAAAATCATATGGCCTTAAAAGGCTATTTATGTGTTATTTTAAAAAACTGACTTTTAAAAAAGTGTATGATTATGTAGGCATACAGAAAAGTCTGTGAGATATGCTAACAGCGGCTACAGTATGGAAGGAAGATAACATATGTTTATTTTTTTCTTTGTGAGTATAATCTCTATTTTAAAGCAAAGAACATATTACTTACAACTGTAAAAGCTTATATGGGAAATATCTTGTGGATATGTTGGTTTAAAAAAAAAGAGAGAGAATCAGGCTGTGCGAGGTTGGTTCACTTACAATTAAATATAATCCCAGCACTTTGGGAGGCTAAAGCAAGAGTATTGACAGAGTCCAGGAGTTTGACATTAGCCTGGGCAAAATAGTGAGACCTCCTCTCTATAAACATTAAAAAAAAAAAATTAGTAGCCGGGCTTGGAGGCGTGGATCTGTAGTTCCAGCTACTTGGAAGGCTGAGGTGGAAGGATCGCCTGAGCCCAGCATGTCAAGGCTGCGGTGGCCGGGAGCGTGCCACTGCACTCCAGCCTGGTCAACAGAGTGCGACATCTCAACAACAAAAAAAAGAAACAATCCATGTTGTTAATGATATAACTGTCATTACCTGAAGATATATATGCATGTAATTAAGGAACTGAAGACATTTAGAAAACAGTAAAATAGCTCCTGTGATCATAAGGTAATGAAGAAATGCTTTTGGATTTTTTTTTTGGTATTATCTTATTGTCAAAGTTTTGAAGAATGAATACTCACAGAGAAAAGGATTATGTATTCTCTTTTGGTGTCATGTAAAGAAGCATTTCAAAATTTGCCTTGTATTTACTTTTAAAAATGACACTGTCTGAAAGCATTAATAATTCACCATTAATTTTTCTTTTTACCTGCTTATGGTCATTGGAATAATTATTGCTACGGTTTGAATGTCTGACCCTCTCCCAAACTCATGCTGAAATTTAACTGACATTGTAGTAGTATTAAGAGGTGGGACTTTCAGAAACTGACAGGCCGTGAGAGTTCTGCCCTCAAGATTGGATTTTAATGGCATTATTGCAGAAGTGGGTTCATTATCTCGGCAGTGGATTCCCTATGAAAAGTCAAGTCTGATTCCCTTTTGTTTCCCTCTGTTGCACACTCTTGTCCTTTTGCCTCATGCCATGGGATGCCACAGCAAGAAGCACTGTGCCAGATGCTGGCATGTGGATCTTAAACTTCTGAGCCACCAACTTCTGAGCTTTGGGGAGATGAATTTTTGCTCCTTGTAAGTTACCCCATCTGTACAATTTCATTATGGCAGCACAAAACAGACTAAGGCAATGACATAAAGAAAGATTATGAAATCTCCATTCTAGATGAGGCTGGCAGTTTCAATACTTCTATATTTGTTAAATTTCTTAACTTTTCATGGGCCAAGCACAAGCTTATTTTGAAGCTGGCAAATGTCTCTTTAAGAAAAAAAGCATTCCAGCTACTTGGAAGGCTGAAGTGGAAGGATCGCCCGAGCCCAGCAAGTCGAGTTTGCAGTGGTCGTAAGTATGCCACTGCACTCCAGCCTGGGTGACAGAGTGATACTCCAACTCAAAAAAGAAAAAAAGCACATGCTGTATATACACCTGGGAGGGAAAGAAACAAACTTACCTAAATAACTGTTGTTAAGAAACACTTTTAACTACCAATATCTGGAATTTAAAGCTTAGAGATCATTGAATTCAGTCTTTTTTTTTTTTTTTAATTTATAGAAAACAAAACTGTCCATTTACAAGATTGTCCAAGGCCAAATGGGTGACAAAGTTAGAACAAAAGCTCGGCCTTGACATTCCTTGCTACCATGTTTTTTAAAACTAAATTTCACTGTGAAATGAGTCTTTTTGCTGCCATCTTTGCCCAGGAGAAGGGCTTCAAGAGAAGACACAAGGTTCCTAGTTTTTCAGCCCTAGTCTTGGCTGTGAGTCTTATCTGTTCACTCTCCTCCCACCACACAGGACTGGTAAACTAAACCAGGACTTACTCTTTTTTTTTTTTTTTTTTGAGTAGGAGTCTCACTCTGTTGCCCAGGCTGGAGTGCAGTGGCACGTTCATGGCACCGTAGCTTCGACATGCTGGGTTCAGGCAATCCTTCTGCGTCAGCCTTTCAAGTAGCTGGAATTACAGGCATGCACCACCATACCTGGCTATTTTTTAAATTTATTGTAGAGATGAGGTCCTGCCAACTGCCCAAACTGGTATTGAGTCTGTGGGCTCAGGTAATTCTCTCACCTTGGCCTCCCAAAGTGCTGGGATTATAGGGGTAAGCCACTGCGCCCAGGCCAGGACTTACTCTTTCAATCTTGGCTTTCCCAGATCTGTCAACTGGTTCTGTACATGGCAAACTGTACACGGCAGGCACCTGGCTCAGGGCTCTGCCACAGCCCCAGGCACATGTCTGGGCAGGTTCTAGCTGATAGGAGGATAGAGAGGCATGTGCTGAAACCCTCTTGGGCCACTGTGTTCTTGCACCAAGGTCCCCTGGGCACTGACTGCCTTTCCAGAAGCACATGGTCAGAGGTGGAGCTTGAAGACCATAGTGGGGCAAAGACCACATGTCTATGTGAAGACAAAGACCAGAGTGGACTATGCTAGATGAAAACAAGTCTGCCTAGCACAGCCTGCAGGCTCAACAGGAATAAAGCGAGTGGACCATCAGATCAGCAGCTGCTTCACAGCCACTTTAGAAAGAAGCTGGGAATAAATACATAACAAAAATACAACCAAATAGTGGTTACCTGTTACTGTTGCCACCAGCTATTGACAATCTACTCTCTGGCTTTGCTGTCCCCATGTCTACCAACATCTTTGCTTATGGCTAAAACAGGAAAAATTCTGTCCTCTGGCATGTTACTATTAGAAGATTATAAAATATTACCCTTATGTAAATCTCACCTACCTTGACTTACATGGGGCCCTGGCCCTATCCTTGTCTCACAAACTTCATTAGATCCTACTCATCCTTTGAAAATAATTCTCTCTAAATCTCCCATCCAAAAAGTGTGGTGCCCTCTTGCAGTCTTGCATTCTATAAAAAGAAGTTGCTTGTCATAAAATATTATAATTAGTGATACAAATGTTCTGTTTACTCAGTGAACTGCTTGAGAGCAACAAGCAGTCCTCTGTTTATATAACTTTTCAACCTTTTATTTTGTTAGATGGAAAAAGAGGCTTATGCGAAGATTTTAGAGGATACTACAGGCAAAGTGCTCACCCCAGTGTCTGACATGAGACCATCCAATAAGGTTTGCTCATCATCATCAATACCCTTTGTAAATCTTCATGCCCTAGCCTATGTCTTGACATCAAGTACGTGCTCAGTTAACTTATTCTTTATGGAAAATCATATCACATGGTTTAAACACTAGACAGCAGTTTTTATACTAACAGTGGTTGTCAGACTCTAAGGTGATTCCAATGACTTCTGTGCTTCCTGGCATTCACTTTGACGCGAAATTCCCTCCCCTTGAGTAGGCATGTGGGGCCCTCCATCTAAGAGATCCAAAGAAATGAATTTTGGCAAGAGCACAGCAGCCATGTGAGCTCAGAAGCAGAGCCTTTCCCAGTGGAGCCTTCGAGAGAAGACCTGGCCAACTGACGGCAGCCTGGAGAGAGAACATGAAGCAGAGGCACCCACCCAACCCATGACCAGGTTTGTAACCACAAAAACTGAGTAAAAATAAGCAAGTGCTGTCTCAAGCAGGTTAATGTGAGGTAATTTGCACAGCAATAGAAAACTAATACACCAATATTTCTCCAACTTATGTATCACAGAGTCAAAAATCTGTCCTTGATCTAATACATGGAGGAGATGCGATGGCAGATTTAGTTTTGACTGCAGAAGACCAGGAGTCTTCAGCCATGCATTAGTGTACACTGTGATTCCATCAAGTGGGGGGAGGCAGGAAAGACACACATATGCAACTTGTCCTAAACAGATTTGACCAAGACAATTTTTTTTTTATTTTTAAAATTATTTTTCATCAACACATGTTCCAGGGACCACAGTTTTAGAAATGACTTTTCAGATTTACAGAAATAGAGAAACAGCAATCCAAAGCCGGCTCCAAATGCCTCAGAAAAGGGCAGAATGTGTGTATAAAGGGGTCATCAACATCCAAGTAACTGAGGAAAACTGTGTGACTTCCTCCTAAAATATGCCATGAAAATATGCCATGTTGAAAAAGTTTCACTACAAATATTTCTTTAGTCATTTCGGGGCTTTCTTCTTTCCAAATCTACTAAGCATGATATTTTTATGAGCAAACTGAATTATGCAGTTGTATTTCTCAAAGCAATTTACAGCTATAGGGAAGACAAAACTGGGTTCTTTTTCTCTCTCGCCTCTTTTTTCCCCCATTACATCAGCAGTACACCTCACGGTGGAAAGGGGCAGCTTCGAGAGGAAGGAAAATGGAATCAAGTCCAATGAGCAAATAAACAGGCATCACATCCATCGTTTTAAAGAGAAGTTTTAAGGTCTGTTTCTTTGTCTTTTTAAGTATTTTTCTGCTTTCCAGGAAATTTTACATTTGGCAATAAAGGGGCAAGTTGGCACACACTAGAATGTTTCATTGCCTTCAACGTTTGTGCTTTCAATTTACAGATAATCCTTTAGAACTGGTGGGTACAAGTGGTGTTTAAACTGGCACTCACTCAGTGACTCAAAGACAGTTTCAAATTTGCATCAAAATTTCTCTACTTAGGTGCCTTTCTAAGTAAAGTGACAGTATGCCTGAATTTTAATATCACGGATTCCTATTACCAATCTAAACTTTATTATTAAGGGAGATCAAAGAGCTCATTTATCATTCCATTGATAGAGTGCTGGACTGCAAAACTCATCTATCTATAACATTCATATTTAAAAGATTACTGATTATATAAAAATCAGAACTACTTGAAGACTCTTCATATTGCTGTTTAAAAGATGAAAAAGAAGTCATATCACATGACCTTATAAAATGATTTCAAGATCAACTATCTTCAAGCCCACAGACTCAGCAGAATTATCCATGTTAAAATATTGGTGATTCCGATGCCCAAGTCGAGCTATAATATTACAAGAACAAATCAATGTTCTCAGGCTTTCATATTAAAGAGGAGTAATGAAACCTGTACTCTCAACTTCACAGGGTTATAAGGAGAAAATAAAATAAGAGCTATGAAAGTACTTTATAAAAAAATAAGAAAGTACCTATAAGCTGTAAAGGGCTATCACTACTATTAGAAATGACTGAGGTTTGAATCAATTTTATTTACTAAAAGCAATTTAATGTCAAGTGCTGCATATCAAACATTTCCATGATTCAAAAGCTAGAATGTTTCCAAATGGTGAATTCAATATTCAAAAATAAGACTGCTCTCAGACACTGACATCTAGAAAGACTTCTACATCAAACGCCCCCCTTCATTTCCACATTGAACAGCACAAATGCCCATACACAAAGCAGACCACAGGGATGCCACTCACATGAAAAGACAAATACACAGGCAAGTCACACACGTAGCAAGTGACTGTTTGCTGCTGATAGCCGAGGCTGGCAAAATGTAGGGTACTGATATTTTTACTGAATTGGAGAACACATCATACAAAATGCATGATTTATGAATATGCTTAGCTTAGAATCTATAATCTACCATGACTTCAAATCAAGTATTTTCACAATCTATGGATTTTTAATTGAAGATTGAAAGTATATTCCTTCATATATGCATATTTCCAATTGCATATGTTTACTCTTGAGATTTAAATAATAGTCAAACAAACTTTGATATCAATCTAATCAACAAAGAAAAACTGCTACAAAAATCCTGGAAAACAAACCATATTGGTCCATGTATTGTTTCCCTATAAACTAATTTCACTGTTTTACAGAGCATCAAGTCTCTATAGACTCCTATAAATCAGTATGCCATTTTGTATTTCGATTTCTTTGTTACCTGATAATGAAAAAGTAATACTTGCAGCAATAACTAGTCCTAAGAGACCACAGAAATTGATAATGGACAATGGCAGTGTTCATTCTAGATGAGGGTTTCCTCATTTTTTAAATTAAAGTATACACTAAGGTATAATTATATTTTTATTTAGGATCAATATTCTTGCGGTCCACAGAATTATCTTATCTCACAGATCTCCCCAAATGACAACATTTGGCAGAAACACTCAGAAAAACTTTTTCTTCTCATAAACACTTATTGAAGAGAAAAAAGTATAATACCAGTGGATTCTTGGTTAGCTAACAAAGTGGTCTGTCACTTAAAGGAATTAACATTTAGTATAATTTTATTTTCAAAGCATGACACTAATGATATAAATCTATCATAATAAATTCTTATCACGAGAATAACTCCCTTTTATTAAATTATTCCTAATGTTTTTGACAGGAAAACTAAAATGAATAACACTGGGATAGAAATTTTAAAATCTGAACTACAAAACAAGAAAAAGTTGTCAACATTGATATGTAGATGCTCATGTTTTAAATCTTCCCTTGCACAGCATTATACTTTTTAAAAGTCAAATAATAATTTCCATAAAATATGCAAGACAGTGATCATAAAAGCAGTCCATTTTTAAAAGGTTTATTAGCCCCCAGGGTAATCTTGGTATAATACAATAACTGATCCTCAACTGGTGACCCCAAGACCATTAGGGAAAGCTTGGAGTAGAAGCAGCAAACACGTCTCTGTGATTTCCATTGTATCCTCAGACACCAGCACAGTGGCAAGTATACAGTATACACTCACTAAAAATCTGATCAGTAAACTACTGAATTATATTCCTTATCATATCTTTGTTCAAGAAGGCAACAAGGTATGTTATACATTTTAGAAAATGATCATGTTAAAAATACAAAGTATTTTGAATACCCAAGGGTTAACATTAAATTTATGTCTGTCAGCCAGGCATTGTTCTGAAATCATTTGTATTAACTTTTAAAACTCTTCTAACAATTGTGTGAGGTACACAGTATTATTATTATCATCCTCATTTTAAAATGAGTAAATGAAGGCACAGAAGACTTCAGTAATTCAACTGAGGACACACAAATTGTTAAGTAGCAGAGGGAGGATTCAAACTCAAGCCTCTGGCTCCAGAATCTGCACCCTACCCATTTTGGGATATTTTAAGTGTCTTCTCTTTTCATGTGAGTATATTTACTTCCATGTAAAACATTCTGCCTTTCAGATTTAAGGGTTTTTACTTAGCATTTTGTTACAGCTGCACCTGCCCTAGAGTTATACATATTTATTCCAACCTTTGTGTGACATGATATACAAATACATATTTAGTCTTCACTCCCCATACTGGCACAGAGCTCCTAAAAGCATTGTAATTTCCTGAGTAACTGAGGTGATAAAATATATTTTGTTATAATACTTGGTCTTCGTTCCCTGATCCTGATAAAGAACTCCTAAGACTCTGGGACCCTCCGGAGTGATAAAAGTTTCACTTTTGAATGTTAACAGGAATGACTGGTGGCTCAGAAACCCTAGATAGCTTCAGGTGGGATTGGTTTCCAGAAGGACCAAGGCATGATTAGAGGGTTGTAACTTTCAGCCCCACCACCTCCCTGGACCTCCAGGGAGGGGAAAAGGGGCCAGAAACGAGACAATCACCACTGGCCAATGATTTATTCCATCATATCTATGCAATGGAACATCCGAAAGACACCTACATGACAGAGTTCAGAGAGTGTCCAGGTTGGTGGATGTGCTGAGGACTGAGGTGGTATACCTTGAGAGACCACCCTCCTCCACACCTATGCAATGCACCTCTTCCATCGGGCTGTTCCCAAGTTGTGCCCTTTATGATTAAGCAGTAAACAAAAGCAGAGTGTTCCTGAATTCTGTGAGCCATCCTGGGAGAGTACTGAGCCAAGGAAAGGGTCGTGGGCACCACCGGCTTGCAGCAGGTCAGTCAGAATTACAGAAGGTCCGGGACTTGGGATTGACATCCAAGAAGTAGGCAGTCTTGTGGAACGGAGCTCTTACCCTACAGGGTCTAAGACAATGCTAAGACAGTTCATGTCAGAACTGAACTGAATCTTTAGATACCTGTTGGTGTCTGATGTGTTGATGAATTGGTTATTGGTGCGGGGGGTGAGGGTGGAGAGACACAAATTAGTGTTGGAAGTGCTGTAAGAAACAGTTTAGCATCAGGGAAAACGTAAGATCTGAACAGAATATTATTCCCACGGGGAGGCCTCAGGGCATTTTTTTCAGCCACTGCCCAGCACTGATGAGTCTTCACAGCAACATTGATAAGGCCAGTTTGGTCTTCATCGGCCCATAGGGCTTCTCAGTGCTTTCTTTCTCCACACATACACAATTAAAGAGGGTGGTTCCTTAATTTACAAATTACCAAAGCTCCACTGAAACTTATATTTCCAACGAGGTTTCCTATTGGTCTCCTGTAGAAACATTACATGATTTCTTACAGTTTCCTCAAGATTCATGAGATTTAGTACAGAGTGATATCTAATATCTGGGTCTCACCTTCCTGATAGGGATCTTGCAGTTCAGCTGACATGGGTCATCAGACTAGCACAGGTTACTCTGACCTGGATGTCTGGTCAGCACTCCTACCTTCTCATACATTTAGGGAACTAACCATGTATGTGTTAAATGTGTCATTAATAGTCTAGTGGGTACTACACTGGGGCTCTAAAGACATTTGTAACAATAATATTAGTAATAATAACTTGACACATCGCCTACTAAGTAACAGGCACAATGTTAATTCATTTTCTATTTCTGGGTCAACGTATATATATTTTTAAGATAAGAGGCCAGGACTAGATATCTCTGAGGTTCCTTTAAACTTTTGAGAAAAATCTAAATTTAAAAATTCTGCAAATGGGAATGTAAAAAGAATTCCTTTACTTTTACATAATTATAAAAGATTTATTTTAATTTCCACTCATAGATTTTCTGCTTTTATTCTTAAAAAAAAAAAAAATCTAACAAAATATTCCCAATTATATGGTTCTACCAACAGTAGTATGATAACCTCAAAAGTAATAATACCAGACCCTGCTTTCGATTATCTGAGCAAAATACTTGCATGTCCTATTTCATACATTCATTAATTATTAGTTTTTAGAGATGGGGTCTTATGCTGCCCAGGCTGGACTGGAACTCCTGGGCTTAAGCAATTCTCCAATCTCAGCCTCCCAAGTTGCTGGAACTGGCACACACCACCACACTCACCTTATTTTATATTGTTCCTGTAATTCTGGGGTTTTTTTTGAGTAGGAGTCTCACTTTGTCACCCAGACTGGAATGCAGTGGAACGCTGTTTACAGACACTGCAGCCTCGACCTGCTGGGCTCAGGCACTCCTTCGGCCTCAGCCTTCCAAGTAGCTGGAAATACAATCACGTGCTACCGCGCCTGGCCTAATTTTGATTTATTGTAGAGACGAGGTATCACCAAGTTGCTCAGGCTGGTCTTGAACCCCTGAGCTCAGGCAATCCCCTTACCTCGGCCTCCCAAAGTGCTGGGATTACAGGCTTAAGCCACCGTGCCTGGCTATTCTTGTAATTCTAATATCATGATTCTTATAAAGATACGGTCTCACTTAATTTTAAGTTAAGAGTTTAATGGTGACTTTTCAGAAGCCTTCATAAACATATAATTCTGAAATCTTCCAACTTTGCCCATGCCTCTGCTTATGCCTCTGGTGCCTCATTCTCACAATGCCCCAGCTCATCCATCCCTTTCATCCACTGCTCCAATTCTGTGACATTCAGGCTGGATGTTAGCAGAGTTTCCACATCCAGTGTGAGTTGGTCATTGCTTTACAGGACAGATTTCCTTAGCCGACAACTCTACGCCATAACCAAAATAAGCACTTCCATCTGCATTTTTATATCAGCATCTTTTCTGACTAAAAATTTAAATGCCAACTAACTCAACAGATATTTAATAGAGGCATGTGTCATTTCTAAAGTTTGAATTTTTGCAAGAAGTTAGCCTTATTGGACCTGTAAACTTAATTATGTACACTATGGTTATTTTCACAGTATGTGGTAAAATAAATTTAGAATGTTTTTCAGACATGTGTTTCAAATTAGTAAGCAGCATAGGTCATTAGTTCTTACTTGGTTTTTATTTTTAATATTCTAGTACTTTCTTCTTTCATTAAAATGAAAAAAGAAAAGTCAGAATATCCTAAGTTTATCTATAGCCAAGGAAGAGATTATTCAAGGTGAGAAGAGAGGCTTTTTTAATGTTAGTATACATAAATATGCACTATATCAAAAGTGTAAATAAACCAACACATATGGCATTTAAATGAAAAACTAGAGAACAAAAGAAGAAAACAAATAATATTGAACTAGTAGTATTAAAGTGGGAAAAAGGGTTCATAGTACAAATTTTTAAAGATGTCTAATTTTTAGAATGTACACCAGGTCTCATACTTCCCCATGGTAGCTGGTCAGTTTTTCTGGCTTCCAGTAAAGATTTTAGAAAAATGTGCTGAGACTGCAATGATTCATTTGCTGTAATTCAAAATACTAGTATAAATCAAGGATATTGACATATGTATTAGTGGAGTCTGGGTTGGACTGAATTTTAAAATGTAGCTTTTTAGAAGGCAAAGAGATACACAAAAATCAATTTCAAATGGATCAAAGTCCTAAACATAAAACCCCAAACTATAAGAATCTTAGAAACTGCAGGAGACACCCTAATGGAAATTGGAGCTGGCAACTGATTCCTAATCAAAACCCCAAGTGTCCATACCCTGAGATAAAAAAGACTAGTGGAACTTCATCAAACTGACGAGCTTCTGCAAAGCAGAAGAAACAATCAAGAGACCAGGAAGACAGCCCACAGAATGGGAAAAAAATATTTGCCAACTGTATATCTGACAAAGGCTTAACATCTAGGATCTACAAGGAACTGAATGTGCTGAAAGGAAAAAAATCCTACATCCTTTCAAAACAGCATAATTATCTCCTCACTCATTCAAGTTGGAAAATTTGGAGTCTTTCTTGACTTTTCCTTCTCCCTCACCCAGGCACATTCACTCATCAAGTTCAGTCTAGTCCACTAAGAAATATTTCTTAATATGACCTCATCTACTCCTCACCCACTCCTCAAGCAAATTACTACTACTAAATTATTTTAAATGTTCCTCTTTCTCTAGAATTGCATTATTGTACAATGTTCCTATCTTTCAGCATAAATACCATTTATAATCTATTTTTATATTGTTTCAGTATGTTTGATATTTAGTGTATATATCCATAGGCTAAATTGTTATTTATATACTTATAACTTTGTATTTCCATCACGTCACTAAAATGCTTTAGGAATGTGATTTAAACTGCATATTTAATAATACGGTAGTTTCTAGTGATTAAGCCCTCTTAGATACCAGAACCATTATGGGTCAACTCTCAAATGCACATTAAATAGTAAGGAATCAGCCTACCCTCAAAGCACATTGTAATATAACTTTTCTTAATAACTTAGTAGTGATATCAAACACAAAACTGCTTAATAGTCAACTTCCCATTTGGATTTTAAGTTTTTGTTTTTGTTTTTTGAGTTAGGATCTCACTCTATAGCCCAGTCTGTAGTGCAGTGGCACGATCAAAGCTCACCACAGCCTCAAACTCCTGGGTTCAGGTGATCCTTCCACCTCGGCCTCCTGAGTAGTTGGGACTACAGGTGTGTGCCACCACACCCAGTTATTTTTTATTTTTTATTTTTTGTAGAAACCAGGTCTTGTTATGTTGCCTAGGCTGGTCTCAAACTCCTGGGCCTAAGCAATTCCCTTGCCTCGGCCTCCCAAAGTGCTGGGATTATAGGAATGAGTCACCGCTCTTGGCCTAGATTTTTATTTTAAAAAGAGAAAGATTCTCAACATATCTAATGCTTTAGAAAGCACATATTTGATAGCTAAAAATATTCATGTTTATACATATAGAGAGAGACAGGGAGAGAGAGAGAGAAAAGCTGAAGCTATTAACACAACATGAGTATAAAATAAAGGTCAACCTTGTGTTAAAAGACACTGAGAAATGTGTAAAATCAGACACTTTGTTCCACATGAAGATGGTGTATTTATCTTTGGTGAAGCTTGCTTCAAAGAAACGTTTAATTCTCAAACATATGCAGAAATTGAGAAAGGTTGATATTTTGCAAATGATGTGAAGAGTTGTGGTGATGGTTTACCGCAAGTTGATAAGAATTTTAGGGCTGTTCTCCTGAATGTAGTCCATCTTCTCTCACATTAGTATCATTTATAGCATCTAAAATGCGTTTGAATTCAGCAGACTTCCTGGAACCCCAGAAGGGATTCATTACTTATCTTTTCCAAAGTTAATGTCTTTTAATTTGCATAAAAATACAATTCCACCACAGCTTCCAATCAGAAGTGACAGGAGAGCATTGTGGATGTCTAGTCTAAAGATTTTCATATCTGAATACATCATAAGCATAGAGCTTCACATTCATTGTTGACCTTTTGCCTTTTTCATTAAATTATACACACTACAAAAGAATATACAAGAGTAGAAAACAGATCCTTTAAAAAGATGCTGGAGCTTATTTGGAAGACAGATCCTGTGATGTGTTTTGTAACAAAATACCATCAGCCTTTTCTTCAAAGCTACTGAGGAACTTCTACACAAATCCAATGATGGAAAGTGTTTCAAAATATGACCTTTTAAATTTCTGCTCCACGTGATTACTAGAATTCCCTGTTTAGGTCACTGTCAAAAGTTGGCAGTGATAATACTTTGATCTTGCCCTTGCTGCCTGCCTACAGGAAGATAAAAAATGGCCAAAATGATATGTTGTTGGATGAGCCATCTGTGCTCAGGCCCCCAGAGCAGGACTTATTTAGAGTTCCTAAACTCCAGTTACAGGCAAAACCTTAACAGAGAGTGAAGGACATTATATTTATTTATTCACTTGGGAGTTCATTATTGAGAGGGTGACCATATGGTTCTGGTTTGCCTAAGACAATCATTTTTAATACCTAGTATCCTTGTATGATAATTAGTAGTGTCCCTTCAAAGAGGTCCCTTTGGACAACAAATAATGTGGTAACCTTTTTAACATAAGGCTTCATATATGTCAGGTTGGTTTTTGATTTCAGGTAACAGGCAAGTCTTCTGGTCAAGGAACAAAATCCTTTTCCAGCTTAAAATCACAGAAGCCACAGTCAGGCACATAGGAGTTTCATATGAGGCATATTGTAAGGCAGTACCTGGTATGCCCAGGCCTTGTCAGTAAGAGAGCCAATGCAGAAAAACAACCAGGCCAATGTAGATAAAGAAGTCAACATAGATCAGAGGCAGACTAGGACAGTTTAGGATCAAAACTGTGTAGGAAATAACATATTTGGTTACTCTGAGACAAGAGTTTTATCTTGAGATGATGGGTTAGTATTTTTAAAAGGAATCACACTGTAATCACACCTACATGTTATTATACTTCATGTAGTGTATAGATGTGCTTCAGTGAAATATTAGCCAATACACACTGCACCTGGTTCATCTATAGTGTTTAACAGCTCATTCCAAAGATCTTCCCTGCTGCTTGTTTTCCCACTACAGACATTAAGCTCTGAATTTCTTAAATATAGATCCATGTTTAAGCTCATATCAGTAAAACAATCTTCTCAGATGCCAAAACAGCATGCAGCCATCTATGGGTAAAAAGGGTAATAAAATCTGAGGGCATGTGAGGTCCTGACTCATGGAGATCAGGGCTATTCTTTTAGGGAGTCTAGGATGATGGTTTTAACCCCAGATGTTTGAAATTAGAAGCTGCTGCATAATGTACTAAAAAAATACAGGGGTTTGCAATCAGAAAATTTGGACTTGGGTCCCATATACTAAACAAATGAGCTCAGTTCAATTTTTTACCTCTTTGAACATCACATTCTCATAGAGAAAATGCAGATGATAATCATACTGATTTCATGGGCTTATTTTTAGGATCACATGAGTTAAAGTATAACCATGGAATAGAAGATACTAGCAATAATGTAGGACTGCCAGTGCGCCCTTATTCTCTTCATCACTTTTCTAAAACGTTGTTCAAATTGGTCAGACTTCAACTATATCCAAGATATTTCTTTCTTCCTTTGCTCATTTATTTTCTTTATCATTACTGGCACATGGGCAAAAAGAAAAGTGGGCATGTCAGCCCACAACTTTTTTTTTTTACTGCATTCAATTCTTTTTGTGTTGAATCTAGTTAACTCTGCTCTTGGGTTTATTAATAATATAATTAATGGCACTTGTCTAAACACTTTGCTTCTCAGCTATTTGTTTTATTGCCATAAGGAAAGAACCATACTTTATTTTTATCTCCTTTCCAAGAGCAAAGATTTTTCAAATAATCAAATGAAGCTAGTATGGTTTTGTAGTCTAAAAAAAATCTCATGTCTTTCCTGAGGAATGGGTAATTAGTGATTGCTCCCAAAGTAACTGGGAATAAGTGCATTGATTCATACTCCCCATGATTATCTGCCTCATATTTTATTTAAAATGACATCCCTACCTGCCAATAAAAAGAACCCAAGATCCTTTTATATTCCATTCTAAAAATCTTCTTTTTTTTCCCTTTTTTCAATGCTTGGAAGCATACACAATTTGAGAACATAAATTTTTAAATAAAAAATGATAAGTTAGAATTGGAATTGAGAAGTTTAAAAAGGCAGTTCAATATCTAAGAAAGAGGAAATAATTGCAAACCACTAATCTTTAGACGACAAAACTTCATTTCACAAACTTCTCTGCGACTGATAATACTCAATTTCTGAATTTCTACAGTGATTGAAAAGCTGTGCTCAACTACTTTGATGCCATTCTCTCAGAACTAGTTCTTGATTATTTTCCTGAAAGGCTCAAGCTTCATACTTATTCTCTAGTTCACCCTTAGCATTTCTGCAGGAAACTGGAGATATATGTAAGTATTAACATTTCATAAATTTTAGCAAATCATTAAGATAGTGACACAATTATATTACCACTGATTAAATCCCAACCAACTCATGGGAAATTCTCTATGTTGCTTTATGCCTCAGTCACTAGTACTATCATGATAACGTTTCTTAAATTTAGTTTATAGCTATATACTAAATTTGGTTTATAGTTACTCAAAAGTGTCTAGGAAGTGAGGTTCAGCTACCAGGACATAAACGACCATTGGTGATTTAGAAATAAATCTAAGACTAGAGAGTTGACCAAAAAACACATGTTATATGCTTTTTTATTTTTTACATTTACGTAGGCATTTACTTATTCAACAAATATTTACAAAACATCTACTCTGTGCCAAGTATCACTGTAGATTATTAAGATATTTCCGTTAACAAAAATCCTGACCTGAAGAAGCTCACATTTTACTAGGTAGAGACAGACAATAAGCAATACATAAAATAAAGTATAAAGTAACTTGGAAATTTATAAATGCAATGAAAATAAAATGAAGAAAATTAAAATTATGGAAGAGTATGAAGAAAAATATTTGCATATTTTTGTCAATATGTTTTACAACAGGAAACAAAAAATACTTAAAAATCATTAGTATAAGTAGCATTTTTAAATATTCATCAGCTTTCATAGTAAAATTTGTCCATTTTTCTTGACATACCTTAAATGCATTCATAATTAGAATTAACAAAATATACAACTAACAAAGAAAAGAAAGAGAACTGTATGCCATCTTAAATCTGATGGTGTTTATTTCTTTCCAAAGGTGATGTCATGTCATTAAGATAAATAAAGTTATGATCTGACACTGTAGACTAAAAGCGATATCTGTAATTTATCTGGGAAGAGCAGTTGTTGCTTTAAAACAGCTGCTGATCTAGTGTGAAACCAATTTATTTCAGTTAATGCCGTAACTTTGATAGGTTCAATAATGGTCTAGCGTAGCTGCACAGTCATGTTTATTTTGTAGGTCACTGTTACTTTCAATGCAGAAGTACACTTGGTTTTTCATGTGTCTAATTACTCCATTGTTACAGAAAAATGGGTGTTAGCAACATTCAGAATATGTTAGCCACTAAGACTCTAATCAAAGCATTATGCATATTCTCAACCTCTCTGCAAAATTGCTTTTGTTTTTCATTTAGAATTCAGTTCCAGAAACATTAATTGAATGCTTACTAAATGCCAAGACTTTTGCAGGAAACGTGATGTTGAACAAATCATGTTTCCCATCCTCAAGGAACCATCTCTTAGAAGGGTTTACAAAATACATAAATAGCTTTACTTTTTCTTTTCTTTTCTTTTTTTTTTTTTTTTTGAGTTGGAATCTCATTCTCTCACCCAGGCCTGAGTGCAGTGACACACTCATAGCCACCCCAGCATCGACCTGCTGGGCTCCAATGATCCTTCTGCCTCAGCCTTCCAAGTAGCTGGAACTACAGGCGCACACTACCATGCCCAGCTAATTTTTGATTGATTGTAGAAACAAGGTCTTGCCAAGTTGTCCTGGCTGGTCTTGAACCCCGGCCTCAGGCAATCCACTCGCCCAGCCTCCCTAAGTGCTGGGATTACAGACACAGTCACCGAGCCCAGCCAATAGCTTTAAATTTTTTTTAAAAAGTCTGTAATTGAATATACATACTAGATATTTTGTATTCTGATTTGGTCAATGTTTTTTTAACATGTTCTGGATGTTTGAAATGACACTCCAAGTTTTGTGGGCCTATATTTTTTATTTTCTTATTTTTCCTATTTCAAATCACACTTGCAAATTTGAAATTTGCGATGGTAAATCAGGACTATAGAAGTGGTTTGGTCATATGCAGGGTAGGCCGGCAGGCAAGGTACACATCCATAAAGAATATCCTATACAATGCTGAAGAGTCAGGAGAAGAAAGAAAGAGATTAGCAAGGAAATAGGTTGGTGGTTTGTCAAGAACCAGGGCATCTTTCAAGCAGAGGCTCCTAATCTTCTGTGCCATGGACTTCTTGGAATGTTTTTAAAAGTATGAAGTAAAATAAATAGCATTACAAAGAAATTCAATGAAATACAAATATCAAATTTTGCATCATCATACAGTAATATATGTGCTTCTTTTGTAACACATTAAATCATAAGAGGTATCTAATAATATCTGCAATCTTAAATAGTGTTGAGTGTAAATGATATTTATTTTGAAATATCAGCAACAACTGTGATATGATATAAAAACATCTGGGATTTCTATTGACAACAAAGTCACAAGTGCTGCTAATACAGTGGTTTGTAGCCTTCATTCATAATTGAAAGATGTACTTTGAAAGATGTACTAAGTTTCATATGCATAACATATGTTATATTTTACTGATTATAAAATGTCCTGTTCACGCTTACCCTCAGTCACTCAGTCACTGGCCCGTGGTACAGACCTAATTCCCACCAATGTTGGTGCCATTCAGCAGTTTAATTTCCCAGTGCCTCACAAAAGCAGTATCTTATCAACCTCACACATTTTGCATGGAAGCGTGAACCTCATTATGCCCTTCAAATTTTCCTGTCACCGGTATTACTCGACTCACAATAGTGTGTACTTAGACAAATAGTTCTACTTACCCAGGCTTGGGTCTGATAAATAGACCACCATTAGCCGGGCTCGGTGACTCAGCCTGTAATCCCGCGCCTTGGGAGGCTGAGATGAGTGGATTGTCTGAGCCCCAGGGTTCGAGACACACCTGGGCAACTTGGCGAGATCTCATCTCTACAATAAATAAAAAAAAAAAAATAAGCTGGGCGCCTGTAATAAGTGGTAGCGTGCACCTGTAGTTCCAGCGACTTGGAAGGCTGAGAGGGAAGGATCACCTGAGCCCAGCAGGTCGAGGCTGCGGTGGCCGGGAGCGGCCACTGCACTCCAGTCTTGGCGACAGAGTGAGACTCCAACTTAAAAAAAAAAAGAAAAGCAGTACTAGGAAAACAGTAAATGTATATCAAACAATAGCAAGAATAAGTTGTGCTCATAAAGCCTATCAATGTCTCTCACTCATTTTCTCCCTCTTAGTCTCTCAATCTCTCATTTAATTTTTGTAACTAGATTTAGAGTGGCTACAAAAGTCAGCTGTTAGTTAAGTTTTGTTTTTGTTTTTTATTTTTCTTAGGTGAAACAAGATACCTTGTAGTCTTGTTAATTTATTATTTTTAAAAATCTTTGAATTCTCTAAGCATTTCATATATATTGAAAGTTGAATAGCAATTCAGGTTTTTCAATGTAGCTAATATTTAGATAAAAGGTTATATTTTCAAGATTTAACTGAGCTTAACCGATCATTTTTAATTATTCTAGGTCATCAAATATAACTTATTTTCATTAAATAATCAAACTGGTAATACTAACAAGATGTAATTATTTCATTTTTTTAGAATGACTAAATGAACAAATTTAGAGACAAATCGAGGAAATCTTTTGGTTATTTGGAGTCAAAAGTTGTTATACCGTTGCAAAATTCTCAAATAATTTAACTAACACATTGCTGTTACTAACATTTTTAATGTTGCCCAGACACATAAAATGATAATATGTGTAGTAAACAAGAAACTTCAATCTAGTTTAAACATGTTTAATGATAAATGAAAATACATCAACTATTGTGAAAGGTGACCCTTGACTCAAAGCTCATTAACTCACTAACTGTTAGTGATTTTTAAAGAAGCATCAATGTATCTTCAGACATAAGAACACTGAATCATAATTTTGCAGCACAAGAGAAATTTAAAAAAATAAAAAATAACTTAAAAGAGCTAGCACAATGAATAAGTCTAATTGAATAGCCAATAGAGTCCTAAGTCTAGAAGTTTTTATAAGGCACCAGCAAACTGAAACCCAGATGTTAAGATAATTGATTCAAGTTTATTGAGGGCCTGAGGCACTGTGCTAAGGACTTTTTTCTTTTATCATTTAATTGTTCTACCATTTACAGAGGTCACTACTCTCATTGACAGAGTAGTTAACCAAGAAACTGGAAAATTTAAGTCAACTTTCCTTGACCACTGGGATGATATAGGGCTGAGACATGCAGCTCTCTAAAGCTTTGGTCCTGTAAGTACTAAATTATTTGCCTGAGAGCTCCTTTCTATCCATATGTGAAGTTTCACACACCCATGAGCATGCATTTGCATAGTTTACAATATATGCACATAGTTCAATACTTGCTGAGGTACAATCATGCATTCCATAACGACAGGGATATATTCTGAGAAATGTGTCAGTAGGAGAGTCCTTCATTGTGTGAACATCATAGAGTGCACTTACACAAACCCAGATGGCATGGCCTACTACACACCTAGGCTATGTGGTATATCCTATTACGCTAGGCTACCAACCTGTATAGCATGTGATTTTTCTGTATTCTGTGGGCAAATGTCAAACAATGGCAAGTATTTGTGTATCTAAACATGGAAAAGGTACAGTAAAATTATAGTATAAAAGATAAAAATCTATAGGCACCTACCATGAATGAAGTTTGCAGGACTGTAAGTTCTTTTGGGTGAGTCAATGAATGAATTGTGAGTGAATGTGAAGACCTAGCACATTCTGTAGACTGTATATCACTGTGAACTTAAGTGATACTAATTTATAAAGTAATTTTGTCAATAATGAGTTAACCTTGGCCTACTGTAACCCTTTGACTCTTTTGTAATAACATTTGGCTTAAAATACAAACACATTGTATAACTGTACACAAATAGTTTCTTTCTTTATATTCTTATTCTGTAAGCTTTTTTATTGTTAAAACCTTTATGTTTGTATTACCCTTTAAAATTTTTAATAAAAAATATACACAGATTAGTCTAGTTTTACACAAGGTCTGGATTATCAATATCACTGTGTGCTATTTCCACATCTTGTTCTTATGAAATATCTTTAGGGACAATAACATGCATGGAGCTGGCATCTTCTATGAAAACAATGCCTTCTTCTGCAATAACTCTTGGAAGACCTGCCTAAGACTGTTCTATGGTTAACTTTTTTATATATAAGTAGAAGAAGGGCACTCTAAAATAATGATAAAAGTATAGCATAGTAAATACATAAACCAATAATATAATCATTCATTTTCACAATCAAGCATATGTACAATATACAATTGTATATGTTATACTTTTATATGATTGACAGTTCAGTAAGTTTACTTACACCATAGACACATAATGCATTGTGCTACTACTATACAGTGGCTACAAAGATACTAGGCAATAAGAATTTTCAGCTCCATCTTAATCTTATGGGACTGCCATCTTATATGTAGTCATTATGCACGGCATGACCGTATTGCAAAAGCAATCATAGTAGAGGCAGGTCAGTTTCTATGGTGTCTATAGGGCAAAAATAGTCAATCCAAAACAACAAAACAATTTGTGGAGAAGTATCCTATTCTCTGTCTTTTTCCTTATTAGATGAAATTATTAACTTGACTTTTTTGGAAACAGATTTCTTAGGGTTCTTAATGTTTAAATAAAGAAAAAGTAAAAGTGGATTTTTACATACAAATTTTAAAATCTGAATCAGAAAGAAATTAAAAGCTGATTTGTTTCAACACACTATCAATTAAATACAAACAAATTAGATTCAAGAGATGTAATAGCATAATTTAATATTGAGGAACTTATTGAGTCTTTAAAAAAAAATTGTGCACAGCAAAATAAAAAATGATTCAAAACCAACCACCCAAAAATCCTGGCTTAAATAATTGCATGAATTTGTTATAAACTGTTTTATAACAGATAAAAGTATGTACATAAGGCAGTGATGAGTAATGATTTTCTGTGATGAGCAATAAAGATTGGAGTTTTATATTATGTAATTGAATTAAATATTTGAATTTTTAAATATAAATTATCTCTGTGAATCTGAAAATACATTAAATGTTTACCACATTACAACTGAAAGCTGATTCAATGAGTCTAAACCCATTTTTTTTCAGAGTGCTCATAATTTTTATCTTAAACTAATTACTTTCCATTAAATATGACTGTGGAGATAAATTTGACATATTTTTCTGGACAAGTTATGAATTATTTTGCAAAAGAAAAGAAAATCTATTCTATTTTCAAAATTTTAGTTATCAAATGTCCACAATTTATATCAAGATAGCAAAGGAAATAAGTAATAAAAGTGTCATTATAGGATAATTTATTCTAAGTGGTCCAGAATTTTATTTATTTTAATTTGGACCAGAATAGACTGATGTTCTTATTTTTTTTTTGATGTTTTATCTTATTTGTGTTTCTTAAAACTACATCCAAGATGATTTCTTTGCAGCTCACAGTCCCTACATGAAAACTGTACTGTTTTTTCAAGTATTGTGTCCTTCCCTAATAGCTTAATCCACCCAGGCTACTATAACAAAATATCATAGATGGAGTGACTTATAAAGAACAGACATTTATTTCTCATGGTTCTGAAGGCTGAAAAATCCAAGACCACAGAGTAGGCAGATTGAGTGTCTGGTTAAGACCTGTTTCCTGGTTCATGAACAGCTGCCTTCATCCTTCACTCTCACATGGTAGATGGGTTAGACAGCTCTCTGGGTTATTTGTATAAGTGTACTAATCCCATACATGAGGGATTTAGCCTCTGATTTAATCACCTCTGAAAAGTCAAATCTTATAATTCCAGCAAACTGAGATTTAGGAATTCCACATATACATTTTGGGAGAACACATTCAATATTTGGCACCTAATTAAAAAGAAGTTGGAAGACTGGGTGGTTGGCTGTCATAAATCATTAGAAGAAAAGATTATCAAAGTTTACCAGCATTAAACCTGATATTAAATCAAACAAACAAAAAAAACTGCAGCATGCATTTCTGCTTTTCAATGTACATAGAGTTTTCAAAAATAGTCTTGGAGTTAAAAAATATAAAAATAAAATTGCTATTTAAGTTCTGCTATAGAAAGAAATAGCATTAATAGAGACACATAATTGTTTTACTATGAATGCCTAAAATATAACTTAAAAAAAAATAAATAACCTTTTAACATTTGAAACATAGAAACTAGCTGGGCTCGGTGGCTCAGCCTGTAATCCCTCGCTTTGGGAGGCTGAGGTGAGTAGATTGCCTGAGCCCGTGGGTTCGAGACCCACCTGGGCAAATTGGCGAGACCTCATCTCTACAATAAATCAAAAATTAGCTGGGCGTGGTAGCGTGCGCCTGTAGTTCCAG
>CAUYQG010251913.1:0-18970 GCA_963574415.1 Tarsius wallacei
GGAGCGGCCACTGCACTCCAGTCTGGGTGACAGAGTGAGACTCCAACTCAAAAAATAAAAAATAAAAATAAAACTTAAAAATACTTTAAGGAAAAAAAACCAGAGAGAATCTCTCCATGTCCAGTGTGCCTAAGGAAAGACATCATATCTCAAAATCTTGAAGCAGTTAAAAAAATGTTTTAAATTTTACTTAACTTTGGCATGGCACAAAACATTATAAGCAAAATCAAAGGACAGATGACAAATTGGGAGAAAATATTTGCAACATATGATGTTAAAGAGCTAATATTTCTATTATACAAAGGATAGTTTTTTTTTTGAGTTGGAGTCTCACTCTGTCGCCCGTCCTGGAGTGCAGTGTGGCACACTTATGGCCACTGCAGCCTCAACCTGCTGAACTTAGGCGATCCTTCCACCTCAGCCTTCCAAGTAGCTGGAACTACTGACGCTTGCCACCACACCTGGCTAATACAAAGGATCTTAAAAATTGAGGGGACAGACAGAAGATCAATAAGAACATATAGGACTTGAACAATGCTGTAAACCAATTAGACCTTATAGACATATATAGAACACTCCACCCAACAATAACAGAATACACATTTTTTTCTCAAATACAAGTGGAACATTCTTAAGAATAGATCATATGGCTGGGCTTGGTGGCCTATAATCCCATCACTTTGGGAGGCTGAGGCGAGTGGTTTGCCTGAGCCCGGGGAACTTGGTGAGACCTTGTCTCTTTAATAAATACTAATAAAGAATTAGCCGGGCATGGTAGCGCGTGCCTGTATTTCCGGCTACTTGGAAGGCTGAGGCAGACAGATCACCTAAGCCCAGTAGGTCAAGGCTGCAGTGACCGTGAGTATGCCACTTCACTCCAGCCTGGGCAACAAGAGTGAGACTCCAACTCAAAAAAAAAAGAAAAGAAAAAGAACAGTCAAATAACTAAAATAAAAAATGAGAGAGGGTACATTGCAACCAACATCACAGAAATAAAAGAAACTATAAAAGAATACTATGAACAATTGTACTCCAACAAATTAAGAACCTAGATGAGAGAGAGAAATTCCTAGAAACATCTACCCTACCAAGACTTCAGCTGTCATGAAGAAATAGAAAGTCCAAACAGATCTATAAGGAGATTGAATTAGTATTATCTAGTAAAAAGATTGAATTAGTAATCAAGAACCTCTCAACAAGAAAAGCCTAGAACCAGATAGTTTTTATATTAGTTAGGGCTCTCAGGTTTTATACGTACGTATGGAAAGAGAGAGAAAGAGGGAGAAAGAGAGACAGACATCTATTATGATAAATTAGCTCACATAAGTTTGAAGCTTGAGAAGTTCCATGATTTGATGTTTGTAAGCTGGTGATCCAGGAAAGCTGGCAGTATAGTTCAGTCTGAATACAAAGGCCTGACACAGAAGACCAATGTCCCAACTCATGCAGTCAGGCAAGAGTAAATTCTCCCTTTTTCCATCTTTTGTTCCAGTCGGTCTTTCAGTGGATTAGATGGTACCCACAGTGAGGAAGGCAATCTGTTTTATTAAGTTTGCCAATTCAAATGCTAATTTCCTCCAGAAGCATCCTTGTACCACACCTAGAAATAATGTTTAGCCATATATCTGACAACTCCATTACCTGGTCAAGTCTATATATAAAATTTACCATCACAGCTTCACTGGTGATTTCTACCCATTACTTAAAAAATTAACACCAACCTTTCTCAAACTACTCCAAAAAAATGAAAAGGAGGAAACAATTCCAAATCCATTCTGTGAAATCAGCATTATCCTGATAGTAAAGCCAAGGGCATCACAGGAAAAACAAAACTATAGATTAATATTTATGAGGATTATTGATAGGAAAATTGTCGATAAAATAGTAGCAAACAGAATTAAACAGCACAGTAAAATAATTATATATCACAACCAAGTGGTATTTATTTGTGGAATGCAAGGATGATTCAACAAATGAAAGTGCTCAGCCTGTAATCCCAGCACTTTGGGTGGATGAGGCAAGAGGACTGCCTGAGCCCAGGGGTTCGAGACCAACCTGGGCAACTTGGTGAGACCTAGTCTCTTCAAGAAATCACAAAAACTAGCCAGGTATGGTGGCGTGCGTCTGTAGTTCCAGCTACTTGGAAGGCTGAGGTGGAAGGATCGCCTAAGCTCAGCAGGTCGAGGAAAAAACAACACATAATCATCTCAACTGATGCAAAAAAATGCATCATTATTCTTTCATGAAAAAATTCAACATTTGTTCATGATATAAACACTCAACCAACTAGAAATAGAAGGAAAGTACCTTAACAAAATAAAAGTCATCTATGAAAAAGCCCACAGCTAACATCATACTCCGGGTAAAAACTGAGAGCTCTCCTTTCTGGAACAAGACAAAAATGCTCATTTTCACCACGTTTATTCAAAATAGTACTACAAGTCCTTGCCAGAACAGTTAGGGGGGAAAAAAGTAAAAAGCATCCAAATTCAAAAGGAAGAAGTAAAATTATCTCTGTTCAGAGATGACATAATCTTATATATTAAAAAAATCCTAAAAATTCCTCAAAAACTTTTATAACAACTAAATGGATTTAGCTTAATTGTGAGATACAAAGTCAACACATAAAAATTAGTTGTGTTTCTATATATTAACAATGAACACTCTGAAAAAGAAATTAAGAAAAAATCATAGTTACAATAGCACCAAACAGAATAAAATACTTAGTGATAAGTTTAATTAAAGAGGCAATAACCCGCGAACCAAAAATTATGAAATGTGACTGAGAGAAATTAAAGAATACACAGAAAGACACCTCTTGTTTATGGATTGGAAGATTCAACATCGTAAAGATGGTAATACTGTAAAAAAAAAAAAAAAACCTATATATTCCATGCAATCTGTCAAAATTCCAATGTTTCGTGTGTTTTTTTTGGTAGAAGTATAAAAATCCATCCTAAAATTCTTGTGGAATCTCAAGCACTGCTGAATAGCAAAAAAATCTGATGAAGAAGAGTGAAGTTGATGAGGAGGGTCTCACATTTCCAGATTTCAAAATATTACAAAGCAATAGTCATCAAAGCAATATGGTATGGCTATAAAGACATATGAACCAGTGGAATAGGATTGTTAACTCACATACATAGTCACATGATTTTTGGCAACAGTGCTAAAACCATTTAATTCAGAAATGAAAGACTTTCCAACAACGGATATTGGAAAATATGGATTTTCACATGTAAAAGAATGAATTGGGGCCCTTACCTTACACTATGTACAAAAAATGAACTCAAAATGGATCAAGGACATAAATAAAAGAGTAGAGACTATAAAACCCTTAGAAGAAAATGAGAAAACCTTCATGAAACTGAATTTGGATGATTTTTTTGGATATGACATTAATAGCACAGGCAACAAAAGGAAAAGTAGATAAATTAGACTACATCAAAATTTAAAACTGCTATCCTTCAGAGGGCACAACTAACAGAGTTAAAAGGCAACCCACAAAATGGGAGAAAATATTTGCAAATCATGTGTCTGATTAAGGGTTAATATACAATACATATAAAGAACTCCTAAAACTCAACAATAAAAAAAAAACCCAAACAACCCAGGTAAAAAAAAAAAAAAGGGCAAATAATTTGAAAAGACATTTCTCCAAAGAAGATATACAACTGGCCAACAAGCACCTGAAAAGATACTCAACGTCACAAATCATGAGGGAAATGTAAATAAAAAATTACAATGAGGCCAGGTGTGGTGGCTCACACCTATAATCCCAGCATTTTGGGAGGCCAAGGTGAGAGGCTTGCCTGAGCCCAGAGGTTCAAGACCAGCCTGGGAAACATAGCAAGACCTTGTCTGTACAATAAGTTAAAAAAAAAGCTGGGTGTGGGAGTACATGCCTGTAGTTCCTGTTACTTAGAAGACTGAGGTGGAAGGATTGCCTGAGCCCAACAGGTAGAGGCTGCAGTAGCTATAAGCATGCTATTGCACTCCAGCCTGGGTAACAGAGTGAGACTCCAACTCAAAAATAGTCATAACAATAACAAAGAGATACTGCCTTATACCTGTTAAGATGGCTACTCAAATCTCCAGAAAGTAACAAGTGTCCACAGAATGTGGAGAAATTGGAACTCTTGTGTACTGTTGGTGGAAATGCAAAACGAAACAGCTACTGTGGAAAACAGTATGGCAGTTCCTCAAGATATTTAAAAATAGAGTTACGATATGAACCAGCAATTCTGCTTCTGAGTATATACCCCAAATAATTGAAAGTGGGGTCACCTAGAGATATTTGTACACCCATATTTAGAGTGGCATTTTTCATAATAGCCAGGAGGTAAAAGCAACCCAAGTGTCCACTGATGGATAAACCAAGTGTGGTATATGCATACAATGAAATATTATTGGCCAGGCTCAACCTGTAATCCCAACACTTTGGGAGGCCAAGGTGAGTGGATGGCCTGAGCCCGTGGGTTCGAGACCAGCCCGGGCAACTTGGTGAGACCTCGTCTCTACAGTAAAATAAAAAATTAGCCAGGTGTGGTAGTGTGCGCCTGTAGTTCCAGTTACTTGGAAGGCTGAGGCAGAAGGATTGCCAGAGCCCAGCAGGTTGAGACTGCGGTGGCCATGAGCGTGCCACTGCACTCCAACCTGAGAGACAGAGTGCGACTCCAACTAAAAAACAAAAAAAAGAAATATTATTAAAACTTCAAAACACAGGAAATTCTGACACGTGCTATGACTTATATTAACCTTGACACATTACACTAAGTGAAATAAGCCATTCACAAAAAACAAATGCTATATGATTCCCCTTGTATGAGGTAACTAGAGTGGTTAAATTTAAGTAGAACAGTGGTTGCCTGAGACTGAGAAGGGTGGAAGGGAGGAATGGGGAGCTGTGTTTAGTAGATGCAGAGTTTTAACTTTGCAAGATGAAAGACTCGGGAGATGGATTTGATGATGGTTGTACCACCACTCAACCTCATAGCTAAAAATGGTAATGATGGCAAATTTCATGTTATGTGTATTTTACCACAATTTAAACATTTTTTAGATATAAAATCCTTGCTACTACATTTAGTCAGGGCTCTTGTTTGAAGTGACAGATAGCTCAAACTTAGTTAATTCATCAAGAGTCTACAATGTCCCAGCCCATCTTACATAACAAAAGAGAACAGGCAACAAACCCCTTCCATTTGAAGCCTCCAAACAATCAAACACAAATATTAGGCAAAGGAAAATCTGCCCCTGATAGGGGACCTGGTACCTGGTATTTCCACTTGCCCCCTCCTTTCGTCCTCCTTCCCTCCCTAGCGGTGTCCAGTGTCTGCTGATCCCACCTTTGTGCTCATGTGACCAGTGATCAGGGCCTACTTATGAGTGAGAACGTGTGGTATTCAGTTCTTTGCTTCTGTGATAGTTAACTTAGTAAGATGGTCTCAGGATTCATCTATGTTGTGCAAAGGCCGTGATTTTGTTATTCTTTATAGCTGCCTAATACACCATTATGAATATGTACCACATTTTCTTTATCCAGTCTACTTTTGATAGGCATCTGGGTTGGTTCCATGTAAAAACCCAATATTTTGGAACTTTTTAAAAACATAAAACAGAATATTTTACCAACAAAAAGGTAGTTTTTGACTATTTGCTGATATATTGGAGAACTGTTACCTAGAAAAAGGTTTCATATTGCTCATTTAGAACAAGTTGCAATGACCAGTCTAAATCTGTCTCAATAATGTTGATTCCTGATAACATTTTATTTATAAGATTTTCCAAGGGACAAAGTATTAAACTAGAAAAAAATTATGGAAATTGCCCATTTTGGACCTGATGGCAAATATTTAATTCTTGCATTGAATCATACTTTGGCTTAGCAACAGCCTAACACATACTGTGGCTCACCTAGAGCCTTGACTTTGTTTCTGTGTCCACCCATGGGACTCAGCTAAGCTCTGCCTGGTCTAAGCTGTTCATGGCAGTCTCATTCTTCTTACTTGGGATTGGCCTAGGGATGGGCCATAATCTAGTTCTGGACAAAGATGGGAAGGAGCTCCTGAGCAAAGCATTATTGGCTCTTAAAAAGAGACACAAATCTCTGGATGTGGGTGTTTGAGGATGTGAGTCTGGAACTATCTTGTGATGATGATCTCGCTGACACTCTGATGATGAAATGAAAAGACAGAAAGACCCTGGGCCCTTGACCATGTGGCTGAGCCACGGAATTAATCAACTCTGGAACTGATCTTCCTCTGGAGTTTTGTTTTGTAAGAAAATAAATTCCCTTAGAGCACAGGTCATCTTTGGTTAGGTCTTCAGTTGCTCACTGTTGAAGACATTCTAATGGAAACAAAGAGTTACTTGCAGTTGACTGGAGTCTCTTTCTTACTTGTATTTGAGTATTTAACGGGAGATGAACTTAGAAACTGCCATATTTACATTTACCACTCACTGTACAAGTAGACTCCTAAATACACAAAGATATAGTACTTATCTTGACATGTGTAGAACCATGTAGAGTCTTATGTAAAGTAATCACTCTGCTTATCTGTTCTACTACTTAGTTTGCCAAAAATATCCTTTTTTAACTTATACTTTCTGTTAGGACATTCAGCCCCTTTTTGTCTATGGAAAATGGATAATAAACCTTTTTTTCCTCTCTGCTGACTCTTTGTGCAGTTCTTTACAACACTTGCATCTCTCACCTAACACTTTTTTTTGAATGATTTCACACGCTTGTTTTGCAATCTCAATTTGATAAAAATTGCATAGGAGAAAGCCTTCAATTTATTCAGAGGTTCTCTTTCTTCCTTTCTGTCTGTCTCTCTGATAAGAGGAGCAATGAAGGATTAATTGTTCTTCCTCCCCATTTCTCATCAATCTTAAAGTTGAGGGAAGAGTGTTAATTTTGGCAGGATGATGTCATCTTGCTGAAAAAAATGGCCGGGCGTGGTGGCACCTGCCTGTAATCCTAGCACTTTGGGAGGCCGAGGCGGGAGGGTCACTTGAGCTCAGGCGTTCAAGACCAGCCTAGGCAACATAGTGAAACTTCATCTCTACAAAAAACTTTTTAAAAAAATTTAGCTGAGAGTGGTGGCCTGTGCCTACAGTTCCAGCTACTTGGGAGGCTGAGGTGGAAGGATAACTTGGGTTCGAGAGGTCGAGACTGTGGTGAACCATAATTGTGCCACTGCGCTCCAGCCTGGGTGACAGAGTGAGATTCTGACTCAAAAAAAAAAATGTCGTCAGCCTTATTGTTATGCTCTAGTTCTCTTCAAGTACCTAGCTTTCAGAAGATTGTATGTAGTCTTGAAGATGGGAGCAATTTTCTTATTTATGAGGCTGAGCTACTAGTATCACATAATCTCTTCACTGCTGTCTGGGTTGATGTTAATGGGTGCTGGCTGTTGGCATCCTCTTGAAAGAGCTGTTCAATTTAGCCTTACCATATGAAAGTCTCTTAGAATGCAACAAAAGTCTGTGATGTCCATTTCTCCTTGAGGTAAGCAAATGTGTTGGAGTTTTACTCATGTTTTATGGCCTATCACAGCTATAAACTAATTTAAAAACTTTCTTTTTTCTCCAGCCCTGTTTCGATACTGATGAAATCCTAATCAAGGGGAAGTCCCTGAAGGAGTACTGTGTTGACTTACTCATTGTTTTCAAATGATACGTGTTTCGTATGTAACATCAAGAAAGTGAATTTCCTTTATTTCAAAAATAAGGCCGTTACCTTCTTTGTGGGTCCTTGGCAAGAAGGCGTTTTATGCTCTACTGATCAGTTAGTTTATGAGCAAGGCGAAAACAGTGCCCTCAAAAGGGAGGGTGGAAGGTCAACAGAAGAGTTGGGAGGTGATGTTGATCTGGTATGGGTAACTTTTCTTTCTCAGGCATAAGGCAGTTATCCTCCATCCACACGTCCAAGGGAGGCAGGAGGGAGTGATGTAGCTGGCGCGGGATTGGTTAATTTCTCTGACTTTTAAGACATCCCCTGGTGTACCGGGTCAGGGTTGGATCAACAGAAACTGAACCACGAGGTATGATACAGAAAAAGGGCTTCATTATAAGGATTAGGCTTAAACCGTTTATGTGAGGCCTTTTGCTTCAGTCTTTGGTGCTGGAGCTTGAACAGGTCAGCAGGTCAAGCAGTTGGGAAGGAATGATGAAGTGGGGAAGAGTCAGGACAACTTGGGACCCCGAGAGTGGCCTGGAGCCTGCTGGGTCTCTCACCACCACCAAGCTTGCAGCTTTGATGATGGGAATGACCTGCAGGAGAAGCTGATGCCCTTTGCCAGGAAGCCCCATGGGCACCTGGCCCAGGAGCCAGAGAGGCTGCAGGAGACCTGCAGGGCCTGGGGAGCTGCAGGCCCGGCTGCTACTTCACTCTACCTCCCAAACCCGGGGCGACATAACTCTTGAGGCACATTGTAACCCAGGACAGTGACAGGAGGGAGTTCTGAGAAGTATAGTTCCCGTTTAGCTAAGTTAACACAGTATGAAAGCTGCACCACACTGCAGCACAGGTGTACCAAAAGACAGAGGACGATCTTTGCAGCATTTTAAAAGTGAATAATAGGAAACATCCTACGTGCTCATAAATGAGAGAATGGGCCCATAAAATGGACTACGGTCTACAAAGCCTTGAAATGAATGACCCAGATCTTATACACAAAACATAGACAGAGTTTAGAAACATAATGTAAAGGGGAAAAATAACTAGTTGCAGAATAATGTGAATAATACGATGCCATTTACATACATTCAAAAAGCAGAGAAAACAATACCATGCATCATTTATTTTTTTAAAAATGGAAGAAAGGACATATTCTAAACTCAGAAATATTTGTGTCTGGGAGAAGTAAATGGGTTTAGAAATGGTGGGAAATTTAGAACTATCTTTAACATATTCCTTCAGGCCATATTGATTGATTGATTGATTGATTGTCCAGGACTCACTCTGTCGCCTAGGCTGGAGTGAAATGGCACAATCATGTCTCACCACAAACTGCCTCCTAGGCTTAGGTGATCCTTCTGCCCCTCAGCCTCCCAGGTAGCTGGAACTACAGACACAAACCACTACACTTGGTTAACTTTTTTATTTCTTATAGAGTCAAGATCTCACATTTTTGTTCAGGCTAGTCTAAAATTCCTGGGCTCAAGGAAGCCTCCTGCCTCAGCCTCCCAAAGTGCTAGAATTACTGAAATGAACCACTGCTCCTGGCTTCACCCCTCCTTTTTTTTTTTTTTTTTTTGTGAGTCGGAGTCTCACTCTGTCGCCCAGGCTGGAGTGCAGTCCCACATTCACAGCCACAACAGCTTGATCTGCTGGGCTCAGGCGATCCTTCTGCCTCAGCCTTCCAAGTAGCTGAAACTACCTGAAACTACAGGCACGCGCCACCACGCCCAACTAATTTTTTGATTTATTGTAGAGATGAGGTTTTGCCAAGTTGCCCAGGCTGGTCTCCAACCCATGGGCTCAGGCAATCCACTCACCTCGGCCTCCCAAAGCGCGAGATTACAGGCTGAGCTACTGAGCCCGGCCTGTTCCACCATTTTCATTAAGGTGGCCTACCTTCTCCAGTGGCGAGATGACTGCCTTAGTTTCCCAGTCCTTTGGAGGGACAATAATAAGTAGGGACTGAAATGGGGTCTTATTGACCAGACCTGGGTCACATGCTACTTCCTAATCTCATCATTTATGACTACGAATATCATAGACCCGCAGTCCCCAAACTTTTTGGCATCAAGGACCGGTTTCATTGAAGACAATTTTTTTCAAAGACTGGGGGTGGAGGGAGGATGGTTTCGGGATGATTGAAGCACATTGCATTTATTGTGCACTTTATTTCTATGATTATTACACTGTAATATATAATGAAACAATTATAAAACTCACCCTAATGCAGAATCAGTGGGATCCCTGAGCTTGTTTTCCTGCTACTGGATGATCCCATCTGGGGGTGATGGGAGACAGTAACACCTGAGATGTGTGGCTTATGTCCGGCTTACCGTAATCTCGTTTTGATTGCTGTCACTGTAGAAAACCATGCTTCACAAAGATAGGATGTTGGAAATGGAAGCAGGTTTTTTGGTGCTGTTCTCACAGGAGGTGGAGCTCAGGCGGTAATGCGAGTGATGGGGAGTGGCTATAAACACCGATGAAGCTTCAACCAGCTGCTAACCCCCTGCTGTGGGCCCGGTTCTTAACCGGCCACGGACTGGTACTGGTCTGTGGCCTGGAAGCTGAAGACCTCTGTCATAGACTAACCAAATTCATCTCTTGGACCTGGGCCAGCCTTTCGTGTTTTTAGGAGTGTGGACGCCTGAGCAAAATCACAGTTCATCAGCAAGGAAGAAAGAGCAGTGGTCAGTAGTGGAGGACTTTCCATATTGTTTTATTGTTTCCTGTACATAACAAAAAAATTTGCTTTTAATTGAAAGGCTGGGTGAAAAGCAGCCTTAATTAAGTATATTGTTTTCAGCTTGTACCTCTTAGCAGTGAAAAAAATAGCAAGAGGAAGCTGAAATCAAGGGTGAATGTGCAGGAAAAAAAACCAAATGCTACTCCCTGGAAGGAAAGTTTTTGATCTTACAAACCTAGCTGCTTTTATTCTTTAGCTTCCAGAGTCCATAAAAATGCTTCTAAGCAAAATTAACTTCCGAGTCCATAAAAGAGTGATTTATCATTTACAACATGACATTTATAGTATCCTTTTTTGGTCCTGGCAAGGGAGACTGAGAGAAAGGTGTGAAGACCTCCTAGTCTTTGAAGATGACTAATATTGTAGTATATTGTTATTATATTTCTGAAATTAAAATATGTGGCCATATTCATTCAAATATAACTAGCAAGGGAAATTAAATGTGATTTAACTTATAATTTAAAAAACAGTAGAAATATTTTAGTGTGCTACCTTCTGTAATTAAATTAAATACATTATCAAACAGAAACTAAAGTTTAAATTTTGTTGTAAAATCGATTCTTGATAGTGCCAAGGTTGCACTAAAGTGTCATAATTTATGTGTTTGTGTATGCTTTGAAACACATGTAGGCCAGGTTAGGTGGCTCAGCCTGTAATCCCAGCACTTTGGGAAGTCGAGGCGAGAGGATTGCCTGAGCCTAGGGGTTCGTGACCATCCTGGACAACTTGGTGAGACCTTGACTCTACAATAAATCACAAAAACTAACTGGGCATGGTGGCGTGCGTCTACTAGTAGTTCTAGCTATTTGGAAAGCCAAGGCGGAAGGATCGCCTGACCCAGGCTGCAGTGGTTGTGAGCGTGCCACTGGACTCCAGCATGGGTGATAAGAGTGAGACTCAAACTCAAACAAAAAAAAGGCATGTGTGTTTGTGTATCCTTCATAACTAATGGATATGAGTTTTGCATTCCTTTTTTTTTTTTGAGTTGGAGTTTCACTCTGTCACCTAGGCTGTAGTCCAGTGGCACACTCATGGCCACCGCAGCCTCAACCTGCTGTACTCAGGCAATCCTTCAGCCTCAACCTTCCAAGTAGCTGGAACTACAGGTGTGTGTTACGATGCCCAGATAATTTTTTGATTTATTTATTGTAGACATGAGGTCTCACCAAGTTGCCCAGGCTGGTCTCAAATCTCTGGGCTCAGGCAATCCTCTTTCCGTGGCCTCCCAAAGTGCTGGGATTTCAGGCTTGAGCCACCATGCCCGGCTGAGTTTTGCATTTCTATGTGCCACCTTGAATGCTTTTTAAAAATATGTATAATATTATATATTGCTCTATTTCCAAATTCATGTGCATACACATATCCAGGTATTGTGAAAGGTTTTTCTTTTTCTGTCAAAAACTAATACAGCTACAGACTTTATGTATAGAGTGGAGACTTTTAATTTTTAAAAAGTATATGCTAATGTTTATTAGAAAGCTTGCTAATGTGCCTCTAATTTATAAAAATTAAGATGTTTTCATATTCACTCTGTGTCTTTCAAAAAGAAAGGTGAGATTTTAAACGAAAATGAAAACCCTATAGTATGATTTTTTGGAGGCAATATAGTATTTATAATAAATTGAAAGCCTGTGCTCATATGGAGAAATATTTGTTGCCCTGGTTCCATGTTTTACAAAGCTCTGTGCTATCTCTGGCTACTTCTAAACAAAATCTACCCAGGGTTGAGTTACTAACTAGTTGCTATAAGTGGATTCTCGTTGGGAGAACCCAATCTGCTGATATTTGCATGTTTTCTTGAGCGAGTGTAACCGAGTACCTCATTTAAAAAGTCTTTTTTGGTTGAGTTCGGTGGCTCAGCCTGCAATCCCAGCACTTTGGGAGACCAAGATGAGTGGATTGCTTGAGCCCACAGGTTTGAGACTCACCCGGGCAACTTGGCAAGACCTCGTCTCTACAATAAATAAAAAAATCAGCTGGGCATGGTAGCATTTGCCTGTAGTTCCGGCAACTTGGAAGGCTGAGGCAGAAGGATCGCCGGAGCCCAGCAGGTTGAGGCTGCGGTGGCCGGAAGCATGCCACTGCACTCCAGTCTGGGTGACAGAGTGAGACTCCAATTCAAAAAAAAAAAAAAGTCTTTTTCTTCTTTCACTTCTAAAAAGAGCCTTACAATCAACTGGGTATGGTGGCGTACGCCTGTAGTCCTAGCTACCTGGGAGGCTGAGATGGAAGGATCGCCTGAGCCCAGGAGGTTGAGTCTGTGGTGAACCATGATTGGGCCACTCCAGCCTGGGTGACAGAGTAAGACTCTGACTCAAAAAAATAAATAAATAAAAAAGAAAAAAAAAGAAACTAAATAAAATGAGCCTTAAAACTTGTTTGAGAAGTTTCTTTCCTCCTTTTTGCCACAAGATAGTCCCTTGCATTGTGTTCATTTAAGTAATCATGTGCTCCTTAAGACATTCCAGGGCAACAGGGGGATTCTCCCCTATCTGGATATTGCCTCAGGGTTATGGTTAATCAGCAACGCCAAGATGGCGCCAACCCTTATATCAGATGGGGCAATGACTCAAGACAGTCACCAGAGCAAGTCACCAAGGCCAGCACCCATTTCCACTCCTGTGTGCTCCCCTACCCAGTTGTGAAATCCCTGAATGCAGCCCAAAAGTTGAAATGGTCTGTTGGAGTTGTGAACCTGGCCATTTCTCCAACTCCTGGCTTTTGGAATTGAGTCACTTTCCTTTGAGTGGCTGAGCTTGCTCTTGGTTAAAGGAGGAAAATGGAGACTGGAGAGAATGACTGACTTGCTTTGATTTCCTAGGTAATTACTTCGATGCTCAATTATACATTACCTATATTGATATAGTTTTTATCTATGGTGGAAGAGTAAAAGCCCATCAATGGGTCAAGCAGCAAAGAAGCGTTTAAGTGCTCAAAGTTGTGGTAGGTGGATGACGAACTAGGTATTTTGCTGAGTGCTAGGGGATAGAGAAAAAAAAGTGAGCTATTTCCCTCAAGTGGCTTACATAGAGCAGATAAGCATATTGCCCATGAAATAATTAGGGCGCATTGTAAGAAAATAACAAATTTCGTGCAACAGTTCATATTCGTTCCAGGAGCCTGAGCTAGGGCAGTAGCAGTAAGAATAGGGATACCTGAGCCCACGGGTTCGAGACCCGCCTGGGCAGGCGAAACTTCATCTCTACAATAAATCAAAAAAATTAACCGGGCGTCGTAGTGTGCGCCTGTAGTTCCAGCTACTTGGAAGGGTTTGGCGGAAGTATGGCAGGAGCCCAGCAGGTTGCGGCTGCGGTGGCTACCAGCGGCCACTGCAAACCAGTAGGGGCAATGGATGGGTTTTCCAACACAAAAAAAAAAAAAAAAAAGAAAAAAAAGAATAGGGATAAATAGCTGGGATTGAAAGTTTTTTGGGGGTTCTGGGCCCAACAGTATATGATATCCGACAATTAAGTTCACAAACTCATCACAGAAAAAGTACTCCATACCTCATTGCTGAATATCACTAAGGTCACCTTCAAAGTACTCCCCTTGAGAAGCTATGCACTGATGCCAGTGCCTAGTCCATCCTTCAAAGCAATTTTGAAGTCTTTTTTTCTGGAATGGCCATCAGAGCCGTCCTCATATAACCCTTGATGTCCTGAATGTCATAAAACGTCTTCCTTTCAATACTTCCTTTATTTTGGGATCAAGAAAAAAGTCATCGTGGGGCAGATCAGGTGAGCAGGAAGGGTGTTCCAATACAGTGACTTGTACAGGGCTGCTAATGTGAGCGTACAGTGGCATGTCTGTGAACTTAATTGTCAGACCGCAACTGGTAATGATGACAGCTCTGATGGCCATTCCAGAAAAAGAGTTCCAAAATTGCTTTAATGGGTGGATTAAACGCTGGTGTCCGTGCATAGCTTCCCAAGGGGAGCACTTCGAAGGTGACAGTAGTGATATTCAGCAATGGAGCTCTTTTTCTAGGATGGTTCGCGAACCTAATCGTCAGACTTCATACTTAGTTATATGAGGAAACTTTTCCTAACTCAACCAAGGATTAATTCAATCTTTTTATAAGGAACAAGAAGGTGCCTGGGGAGGAGATGCTCTGATACTAAATCCACTACTGCCTAGTGTGTTACTAAATAGAGCTTATATTATATATATATCATATGTATATAATATTTATATACATAATATGCTAAGAACATAAAATACAAACAGAGAGAAGTCAATCGATGTACTTCAACAAAGCACTGAACACGTTATTTTACAAAAGGGCTGGCCGGAGAAAGGAGGATAGTTTGATAGATTATCAAGAAATGCAAATAAACATTGCAAGTTTGTGGAAATGAGGTTCAAAAGCCCTTTGAAAAAGCCCTTGGACTGGACTCAGTGGCTCAGCCTGTAATCCCAGCACTTTGGGAGGCCCGAGGTGAGTGCATGGCCTGAACCCACGGGTTTGAGACCAGCCTGGCCAACTTGGCAAGACCTCATCTCTACAATAGATCAAAAATTAGCTAAGTGTGGTAGCATGCACCTGTAGTTCTGGCTACTTGGAAGGCTGAGGCGGAAGGATCACCAGAGCCCAGTAGGTTGAAGCTGCCATGAGTGTGCCACTGCACTCCAGCCTGGGCGACGAAGTGATAATCTAACTCAAAAAAAAAAAAAAAAAGCCCTTGTACTCGGCCTTTCCCGGGGACTCTGGAACATCAGCAGAAAGAAGACTAAAAAGTTATTCTATAGTACCTAGCATGCAAGCAATCGAGAGAAGGTAACAGAAAATGCTCATCCCGTTTCTTAATGTAATGCTGCTAAGGCATGACATGAAGAGACTTTGGTATGACATGTAGATATATTCCTTAGAAGAAATTCTCTCTTCAACTCCTAACAGGAAATTCAGTAGAAAGAGGAACCAAAATGAAGAAGGTAATTGCCTTCCCCCTACTTTTTTTCACTCTGTCACCCAGCCTGGAGTGCAGTGGCAGAGTCACAGTCGCTGCAGACTCTACCTGCTGGACTCAGGTGATCCTTCTGCCTCAGCCTTCCAAGTAGCCGGGACTACAGGTACATACCACCACACCTGGCAATTTTTTTTTTTTTTAATTATAGAGATGAAGTCTCACCAAGTTGCCCAGGCTGGTCTGGAACCCCTGGGCTAAGGCAATCCTTTTGCCTCTGCCTTCCAAAGTGCTGGGATTATAGGCGTGAGTCACCAGCCCAGCGGTAACTACCTTTTGAAAAATTAAATAGATTGATCTTGGGTACTTTGTAAGAAAAAGAACTTGCACTTTATAGTGCACTCATTGAGATTGTAGTGCTGTTGACGATCTTAAAAAACTTGCTTATAAGAGAAAAAAAATCTCTAAAGTTTAGAAAATGTGTGACTCTTAAAAAGGTGTTTGTGGGAAAAAGAGTAGCCCTAGATTTAATCTGCTAACAGTTTGTGGAAGTCCTGGGTAGTGACAGCCTGGTCTTAAATTTGGTCAGATTAGCTAATCTTTGACCATGATAGGTTAAGGAGGTTGGCTGGCCGGAGGAAGTGACAGATTTTTATCTACATTGATTTTACGAAGAATTTTGTCTCTCCATAATGAAATTGAGAAGTGCAGTTTGACTCTCTGACTTTTTCACCCATGGGCTAATTGTTAGGACAAAAGATACCATGGGTCACCTTCTTTTTTTACCACCATTAACAGCTGCTTATAAACATCTGAATGTATGCAGACTTGGAGCTGTGAAGAGAGAGAAAACCCAGTGCCTGCCCTCTAGAGTATTTATGGAAATAGACAAGTAACAATACAGACACAAAAAAGTAACAATACAAGGGAACACACAAAAACATTATCTTTCATCATTTGTATAAGAAATAGTAAATGTCACCTTAAAGAAAAGACTTTTTAAAAAATTGAGGATATTATGCTTTGATACGTCTAAAAAAGAGGTATTTTTATTGGGGTTGATGGTGACACTCCTTTCTGCTTCTGTGGAGTGGTGCTTCTCAGACTTTATTATGCAGAGAATCACCTGGGCTCTTGTTAAAACACAGATTCTGATTCAGTGGTTGGAGCGGGGACTGAGAATCAGCATTTCTGACTAGATCCTAAGCGTTAAGTGGTGCTGCCGGTCTGGAAATCACACTTTGAGTAGCAGCAAAGGACTAGACTACACTGAACTGAGAAACACCAGGCGAAGAAATCATAAGGCTAACCTCTTATGAAAGTCTACACTGCTAAGACCCTTGAATCTTGACCATAGAATCTAAGCAGTTTTGAGCCAGAGATAGAGTTAAGAGGAAACTTAACTTGTAAGAAACGATGAAAAACACTAGAATCATGTCACATTAAAAAAATAAATAAATAAACTTCATGGTGATATACTAACGTTTATCAAAAATATAGACTTGCTACACAGAATTCATTACTTTTATTGTCTGCATGTGATGGACATATATATATATATTTTTGAGTTGGAGTCTCACTCTGTCTCCCAGACTGGAGTGCAGTGGCACGCTCCCGGACACTGCAGCCTCAACTTGCTGGGCTCTGGTGATCCTTGCACCTCAGCCTTCCAAGTAGCTTGAACTACAGGTGCGCGCTACCATGCCTGGCTAATTTTTTTGATTTATTGTAGAGACGAGGTCTCGCCAAGTTGCCCAGGCGGGTCTCGAACCCGCGGGCTCAGGCAGTCCACTCACCTCAGCCTCCCAAGGCTCGGGATTACAGGCTGAGCCACTGAGCCCGGCAAGTTATTGTTTCTTAAAGAGAAATGATTTGAATGTCACTTAAATGCAGTGTTCCAAAGGTTTCAGATAGACAGACCCTTAACTACAAAGGACCTGCTTGACTCAGGGAAAAATTTTTTTCTCTCTATTTTTCTGTTTGTCCTAGTGATAGAATCCTTTACTCAAGTTAGGAAGTCATGAATAATGAAAGCTTTGTTTTCCTGCTGTCTGGTTAATATTAAGTTTTTATAGCGTTTAAGCTGATATTACACAGGATTCAGCTGATCATATGCCCATTTTTTTTGTTTTTTTTCCTCCCACAAATTTCAGAATGGTTCACAATCTTCTAGGAATTTAAAAATTATTTTTGTGTGTGTAGCATGACATTTGCTTTGACTGTCCTGCCTGTCCCATGGTGACACTAGCATTCATTTGATTAACACCATCTTTTGAGCCAATGTGATACTTAAAATGTGTATACATTGTTTTGGGCACCCTTGTGTATGTGTATGTGTGTGTGTGTGTGTGTGTGTGTACATACACACAAGACATACACAGAGATATATATGTATATCTGTGTATGTATATACACACATCTGTATATCTATATATTTATATCTATCTATGTCTTGTACTAGGCATTGGAGATACAGTAGTGAGCAAAACAAAATCTCTGTCCCCATGGAATTTACATTCTGGCTTTGGAGAGATAGATCATAAACAAATAAGCAAGCAAACCCGTAAGTATGTCAGATTGTGCAAAGCACAGCAAATGCAGAGCAAAAAAACAAAAAACAAAAAAACAGAGGATGAGGAAATGGAACTTTGTATGTGTGTGTGTATGGTGACTATCTTAAATCGCGTGCTCGGGGATGGCTTCCCTAATAAGATGACATTTGAGTCATGAGAGATCGTACCATTTAGATTTGTGGAAAAAGTGTTCTAGGCAGAGACAAGAGCACGTTTGTATGGGACACCTCTTGGGCACCCCTTTAAATTCTCTTTTCCCATGACTTCAGCCATTGCTGCAGCAACCAGTCCCACAGGATTCGCCCAACTTCAAGAATGAATCTGGTAGCACCACCATTTGGAGCCTGTGTCACATGTATTCACAACCTTTTGATTCCTCACCTGGGACTTCTTTGTTTGTTGTTACATCATGGGGTCCCAACAGGAACCTATTCAACACTCATGCAATTCACAACCCAGAAATGCCAGAGTTCATGCCCATAGGGCCACCCTTGGCCAGTAGAAACTAGAACCAGTAGGTAAATTCTTGGAAATAAGGCAATGTAAAAATTGTAAAGAAGATCCTGAGGAAAGGAACTTTCTCTCACTTTCCTTTTAGGAATGATTTATCTTCTGGACCAATGTGAACAATGACTTTGTAAGAATTGCAGAGTTTGTAGTAATAATGATACAAAGCCCTAGCAGCAGGACTCGGTGACTCAACCTGTAATCCCAGCACTTTGGGAGGCCGAGGCAAGTGGATTGTCTGAACCTACAGGTTTGAGAACAGCCCAGGCAACTTGGCGAGACCTCATCTCTACAATAAATCAAAAATTAGCCAGGCATGGTAGCACCTGCTTGTAGTTTCAGCTACTTGGAAGGTTGAGGTGGAAGGACAGACTAAGTCCAGTAGGTTGACACTGGGGTGGCCATGAGTGAGCCACTGCACTCCAGCCTGGGTGACAGAGTGAGACTCCAACTCAAAACAACAACAACAACAACAAAAGCACTAGCAAACATAAAGAAATAAGAAACAAGGATTGGTAGCTGTCAGGGTCATCTTGCTGGGGGCTCCAAAATA
>CAUYQG010251917.1:0-12642 GCA_963574415.1 Tarsius wallacei
TATAGAGATGAGGTCTCACCAAGTTGCCGAGGCTGGTCTCGAACCTGCAGGCTCAGGCAATCCTCTTGCCTTGGCCTCCCAAAGTGCTGGGATGACAGGCAGAGCCACCATGCCCAGCCGATTTTTTAAAAATCTTAAAGAACATTTACTGGAGCCAGTATTGCTCTGTGTGTACCTCACAGACAGGCTATGGTGGACGTCTTGCCCCAACCCCACTCGGTGGGTACACGATGTTCCCTTTTACAAATAAGAAAACTGGGCACCGAGGGTTCAAAGACTCTGCCTGAGGTCACAGGGCCATTGGAGCAGCAGAACTGGGTGGCACTGCCTTATGGGATGACTCCGACCCTGAGTCTCCCCCCACTTGGCCATTTGCCCACCCGTGTTGTCTGGAGGGCGTCCTTCCCTCTTCTGCTCACAAGCACGTCTCTCTGTGGACGTGGAGGTGAGGCTGCTGCTAGGGTCTCCTGGGATTTCTGACGATGTCATGATGTGTGACCACTGGTTGGAAGCCTGCCCAGGGGTGGCAGTGGGGGGACAGGCCTCCAGAGTTTGCCTCTGTCCCTGACCCTGCCAGTGGCATCTTTGTATCCTTCTACAGGGGTAATCAATAAAGCCAGCGTGCTGGAGAGCCATCAGAATTAATTAACAGTGGAGCAGGCTGGAAAATATATGGGTGCTAAAGCAAATCATATTGACTTCATCGATCTGTCCTTTGCCAGGCTGTTGTATAACTTAGATGAATCTTATTTGAATTTTAGAACAAGACTTTGTTTTTTTAACACAAGCATTTTTAACATGGAAAAATAAAAGACATTAAAATATAATGACAAAAAAAGAGGAGGCCATTTGGGAGACTGAGGCGAGTGGATTGCCTGAGCCCGTGGGTTCAAGACCAGCCGGGGCAGCTTAGCAAGATCTCGTCTCTACAATAAATAAAAAATTAGCTGAGCGTGGTAGCGCACCCCTGTAGTTCCAGCTAGTTGGAAGGCTGAGGCGGAAGGATCACCGGGGCTCTGCAAGTTGACGCTGGGGTGGCCATGAGCATGCCCCTGCACTCTAGCCTAGGCGACAGAGAGAGACTCCAACTCAAAAAAAAAAAAGGAAAAGATAGAGGAAGGGGTCTCAGTGACAGCGGTTTTCCTTGAAAAGCAGACTCCACTTCAGAACCATCACAACCAACACCGCTCGCACCAGGGACAAGCTGTGGATGGGACTGAGGCCTCCCGCCCGCCAGTGCCCCACCCAGCCCAGGTCCCTCAGACTCACTGCCTTGGAGTGCTGGTCTTCCTACCCGATGCCTCCAGTGCCCTGACCCCACTGCATTTAGGGGCATGTTTTGAAAAGTGATGACGTCTCCAGGCAGAGAATAGAGCGATTCAGAAGAGGTTCTTCCCCACCACGCAGGGCCTGACTGCAGGCTGACTAGCGGAGGGCTTGTAGAGGCCTGCTCCCCCTACAGCCCTGACCCCCCGACCCCATCCTGGCACCTCCTCTGCCCTCTTCAGGGCCCAGCCAGGTGGTTACAGCCAACTTAGTCAGACCTGCGCCGGTGTGTCAACGGGTCCGTATGACAACCTGCCTCAGCCACCCACCCCCACACCTGTGACGACATCTGTGATCCCTTTCCTTGAGCAGCTGCCCCTGCCTGAGGACTGCTGCACCCTCTGCTGTTCTCACTGGACTGCGGTGTTCTGAGGACCAGACTGGTCATTTTCTTATTCATCTTGGCACTCAGCAGGGGTGAAACCGGCTGAGGGAGGCTTGTGGCACTGAGTTTAATTGACAGACATGATAAACAGAGGGATTGCACACATCATAGTGGACAGAGCATTCTGCGAGCCCTTGACACAACCCACAGAACATCTTATAGGTGCTAGAAATTGACTGTGTCAGTAAGGCAGGTGAGAGGAGAGCCTGGGGTTCTTCCTGGTCACCCCTGGTGGGAGGGAGAGATTTTCAAAACCCAAGGAGATAGGGTCCTCCAATACAGTAATAAAGGCGGGGCTGGTTTCTTTTTGCTAGGGGTGAAGTTCAAGCCTTCTCTGTCCCGTAAATTCACAAACGCACACTATACAGACTCTACCAGGGCCATTTTTACTTTAGGCAAGCAGACTTCAGCGCTCATGGGAAATTGACACGGAGGACCCATGCAGGCCATGGCCTGGGCACTGCAGTCATAACTGCACTGTGTGACCCTGTGCCCTTGCCAGAGCCACTGGCTCTGAGGCCCTCCAAGCCTCCCCAGAAGCCTGCGGCTGGATGGTAAAAGTCACTGCCCACCCCCCACAGTGGGATGAGAAGTAAGGCTTTAAGATTGTCTACACCAGCCGGACTCGGTGGCTCAGCCTGTAATCCTGCGCCTTGGGAGGCTGAGGTGAGTGGATTGCCTGAGCCTGCGGGTTCGAGATCCGCCTGGGCAACTTGGCGAGACCTCATCTCCACAATAATTCAAAAAATTAGCTGGGTGTGGTAGCGCACACCTGTAGTTCCAGCTACTTGGAAGGCTGAGGCGGAAGGATCGCCAGAGCCCAGCAGGTCGAGGCTACAGTGGCCGGGAGCGGCCACTGTACTCCAGTCTGGGCGACAGAGTGAGACTCCAACTCAAAAAGATTGTCTACACCATTTCCCCACCATGAGGGATGTCTCGGTGGTGAGAGAATAAGCCAACTTGCAGAAAGAACAGCCAGCCAGCCAGGCATGGTGGCTCACGCCTGTAATCTCAGCACTTTGGGAGGCTGAGGCCAGAGGATTGCCTGAATCCAGGAGTTCAAGACCAGCCTGGGCAACTTGGCAAACCATTGTCTCTTAAAAAAAAAAAAGAGAGAGAGAGAAGAACAGACAGGAGACCAAGCTGGCAACTCATGAGCTCTGGAATATGCTCCTTTACTTGGGCTTCTGTCACTTGCCACAAAGAGCCCCAATTAGGACAACAGAAGAGACCACGTCATGAACATCTGAAAGCACAGTCAGAATCCCGGAACTTTGGGAGCCACTGTCACCCGAGCGAAGACTATGTAAGATGCAGGAACCATCCTTCCCTTCAACACCTCCCAGGGCTCCCTGCAACAGAAAGTCCTCCTTCCTAATTCCTGTAACCCAATCAGCGAGTGTATCCATGAGCCGAACACCCACAGGCACTGTGCAGGAAGGGACAACAGGACCACCAGCCTCTGTCCTGCGGGTGCTCACAGCCTGGGGAGTAGGGATGGAATGTTCACTTTGCTGTAATGCCACCTGCCTCTTGTCTGTTTCTTCCCATGTCAAGGTCTGGTGTCGCCACCATGGACAAGCAACTCTGTTCCTACCTTGTTCCTGCCAAGGTTCATTCCATTCGTTTCTATTTCTCAAGATTTTTGATCCATGATGGCACTTTCTGAATGGAGGCAAGCACGGTGACTAGGGATTCACACTTAGTGCATCGGTTATCTATGCTGTGTAACAAAACTGCTCTAAAGCCGGGCTCGGTGGCTCAGCCTGTAATCCCGTGCCTTTGGGAGGCTGAGGTGAGTGGATTGCCTGAGCCTGCGGGTTCGAGACCCGCCTGGGCAACTTGGCGAGACCTCATCTGTACAATAAATCAAAAATTAGCCGGGCATGGTAGCGCGTGCCTGTAGTTCCAGCTACTTGGAAGGCTGAGGTGGAAGGATCGCCAGAGCCCAGCAGGTCGAGGCTGCAGTAGCTGGGAGCGGCCACTGCACTCCAGTCTGGGTGACAGTGAGACTCCAACTCAAAAAAAAAACCAACAACAACAACAACAACAACAACAACAAAAACAAAACTGCTCCAAAACTCAGTGACTTAGAACAATTGGCTGTGGCGTCCAGATTAGCTGGGTGGTTCTCTCCTGAGGTTGCAGTCAAGATGGCAGCTAGAGCCATATCATCTGAAGGCTCGACTGGGGCTGGAAGACCTGCTTCCACACACCTGAACAGCTAGAAGTGGCCGCTGGCAGAGGACTCAGACTTCCACAGAGCTATGCGAGTGTCCTCAGGACATTGCAGCCAGCTTCCCCCAGAACATGTCCTCCAAAAGAGGAAGCAAGCAGGAAACCATGTGGTGACAGATGCCACACTGTCACTTCTGCCACATTCTACTTGTTAGAAACAAGTCACTAAGTGAGCCCACACTCAATGGGAGGAAAGTTTGAGGGGAAGATTATTAAACAAAAAATCTTGTGGACATAGTCTTAAAATCAGTACACTTAATTAAAAAAATACACTCTCGCTGGGCTCAAGCCTGTAATCCCAGCACTTTGGGAGGCTGAGACAAGAGAATTGCCTGAGCCTGCAGGTTCAAGACCAGCCTGGGCAATATGGTGAGACCTCGTCTCTACAGTAAATCAGGAAATTAGCCAGTTGTGGTAGCGCAAGCCTGTAGTTCCGGCACTTGGAAGGCTGAGGCGGATGGATCACTGGAGACCAGCAGGTCGAGGCTGCGGTGGCCGGGAGCGTGCCACTGCACTCCAGCCTGGGCAACAGCATGAGACTCCAACTCAAAAAAAAAAAAATTATATCCCATTTCCCTGAATTTTGGGCACTTAGACCCAAGTCTTCCACCATCTTGATAGAATTTTCTATCATGTGTCAAGCTTAGCATTTAGTCTTCAGCAAGGAAAAAGAAATTAACTTCCAAACTCTTCAGGAAATTCCTCCCAATACCCATCAGATACTTCTAACAAAAACCAAAAAGAAAATGACAGGTCTCCCTTAGGGTTAACTCTGAACCTCTTGTATAGTTTAATATATAATTTCCGTTTTTTCCGGTTACTAGATACCACCAGGGGAAAAGCTCATCTGGCTCCACAAGGCTGGGAAATCAGAGTTAACTAAGCAAGACTCTGGGAGCTTCCATGTGCTGATGTGTATCTTGAATCTCTGGGAGAGGGACCCTGTGCAACAGAAAGGTTTTTTTAGTGAAGCATTTCACAGAGGCAGCTTTCCTCAGAATATGCATTGCAAAAAGACTTGCCTGCAGCTTTTGTTGGGAATGTAGCATCCAAAGACCCTTAGGGTGTGTTAATCCACTGAGCCTTTCACCCAACACAGAGTCCAAGACCCCTGGGCTGTGAGGAAGCCTTGGGCAAATCACTGCCTCCTCCAGAGGGACTGAACACTACGATGGTGAGAGCTACCCTGGAAGGGCCTTTCTTTCCCCTTTTGATAACTGAGCAGACCAGCCTCAGCTAGCCCCTTCTGCTGTCAGCATCCCCGGCAGGCCAGGCTGTGCCAGGGCTCTGGCCTGCGCTGCCCTGCACGTGCAGGTTCCCAAGAGGTGTTCCTCAGCCCAGAGAGCCTTTGACAAGCTTCTTGCTACATGGATGCCTGAGTTTGGGAACCACACATGAGGATATTCTCTCCTGCGTCTCTGCTGAGGACTGCCCCAAGGAGCCCATGCTGGGTCTGCAGTGTGTCTGTAACCCACACCTGCGACATCACAGTTCCAAACTTTATTTTTCTCAACACACACATCAGAGATGCGTGCAAGGTGACTTTACAAATCACCAGACTCTCCACCCCAAGACATCTCCACCCCAAGACATCACTTAGCCCAGTGTCTAGCACTCGAGAGGCAAATGTGTTTCAAATGTGGGGTGAAATGTAAGACTCACAGTGCCATCTTTATTTATCAGAGGATGAGGGAGAGGAGTCACCAAAGAGAAGCCCGAGGGAGGCTGGTGGAAAGAGCCCGCCTCGCTGGCTGTCCACCTGCAGGCAGGCTAGGCTGGGCTCGGCCACATCCCTGGAGTTCTCCCAGATGGCACTGATGACAATCCATCACACTAGCCCATGCAGTGTTGCAGGCTGCAGGTCTTCCCCTGGATTCAGAAAGTGCCTGCCGTTCCATACTTGCACACCCTTCAGAACCCAAGGGTACTACATCAAGGCAGATCCTCTTGGAGGCTCCTGGTTCTCCTAGCTCCAAAGGAGTGGGGTGGTGGTAAGATGCGGGGACACCCTGCAGCCCTGGAGCAAGAGAGGATGGGTTGGTCGGCGCTTGACAGATCTCAGGGTGAAACTGCACCTGGGGTCAGGTGCGGTGGCTCACAGCTCTAATCCTAACACTTTGGGAGGTGGAGGCGAGAGGATTGTTTGAGCCCAGGGGTTGAAACCAGCCTGAGCAACTTGGCGAGACCTCATGTCCACAATTAAAAAAAAAAATTGTCGAGACCCCATCTCTACAATAAATTAAATAATTAGCAGGGCATGGTGGCGTGCACCTGTGGTTCCACTTACTTACAAGGCTGAGGTGGAAGGATTGTCTGAGCCCAGCAGTTTGAGGCTGCAGTGGCCGTAAGCATGCCACTCCATTCCAGCCTGGCTGACTCAAAAAGAAAGAAATAGCCACTGAGATGCAGTGAATACCCCGACAGTCAGAATGGCCATGGGCGTGCTTTGTTCTTGCATTTTGTTTTGTGGTTTTTTTTCCTTGTCATATTCTCAAATGAGGACATTCTAACCTCTGCCTCCATGGACATGTTATAATTCTTTGTGTGTTGGGAGATTCCAGAATGTGTTACCCCTTTCAGACCCTCAAGCAGCATCAGACTGACACCGTATTTCCTTCCACGTTCATCTTCAAATCTTTACAATGTAGGTTGGGCATGGTGGCCCACGCCTGCAATCCCAGCACTTTGAGAGACCGAGGCAGGAAAATCGCTTAAGTCCAGAAGTTTGAGACTAGCCTGGGCAACAAAGCAAGGCCTTGTCTCTACAAAAATTAAAATTAAAAAAATCAGCTGGACAAGGTGGTGTACATCTGTAGTCCCAACTACTCAGGAATTTGAGACAGAAGGATTGCCTGAGCCCAGGAGGTCGAGGCTACAGTGAACTGCAATTTTGTCATTGCACTCCAGCCTGGGCGACAGATTGTGACCCTGATTCAAAAAATAAAATTAATTTATAAATAAAATCTTTAGAATGAAATTTTTTCTTGTAATTAGGTTTTCATTGTGTGAATCATAAAACTATTCAAGGTTTCTAGAAACTTTTGCATAAAATATACTTCCCAAAGGAAAAGAGCTTTCAGGAAAATGACGGTTTTCAGATCACATCTGAATTTAGCATTCTGAATCTCTATGACCAGAACCAGAACCAGTTATCTACCCCACCCCAGGCATACTGAATTCTAACATAGCTAGGCACTGGGAGACGTGCAAAAAACCCCTCGCACTGGCAAATTACAATTCCTAGATCTAAGTCCCTCCCACCTTCATGTCCATCCAGGTGAGATGCTGTGCATTTGTCAAGCTGCATAATTCAGTCGCCCAACGACACGAGCAGAGCTCTCAGTCTGCCTGACAGAGGCCTCGCTCTCTGAACACCAGCACGCCTTGTGTCGGCAGAAGGGCTTCACTTGCGTTGTCCAAGCTGCACTATGAGAATCAAACGTCTGAAGCCGCAAACCGCACTGCATGGTTAGGGAACAAACACCCCCACCGCTAGAACCCGAGCATCTCCTCTCCGGGATGCGGCCGAATGTTAGGAGTGGCTGCGCTATCAGCCCCTCCTTGGGGAAACAGGCAAGGAAAACTCAAGGAACCCCAAGTGGCTCCTTCACATCCCACAGCTCGTCACCATGCTCCTCAGCGGGTCCTCTAGAGCCCACGACAGCACACGCACACACGTGCCTAGCAGACAGGCGCACAGAAACCAAGCTCCATTTCCCTGGGACCCAGTTTGACTTCCCACAGGTCGGTACATCAACAGCCACTTTGTGCAGTTAGTACCCCACTGCAGCCTGGCTTATATTGCTTTACATTTTTTACCTTCCTAAAGATTAAATCCATGCTCTCCTCAGAACAGCTACTTGTAAAAAATCTGGGCCGGGCAGTGCTTCAGTCTGTAATTTCAGCCCTTTGGGAGGCCGAGGTGAGAGGACTGTCTGAGCCCGGGGGTTCAAGACCAGCCTGGGCAGCTTGGTAAGACCTTGTCTCTACAAAAAAATCACAAAAAATTAGCCAGGCATGGTGGCTTGCGTCTGTAGTTCCAGCTACTTGGAAGGCTGAGGCAGAAGGATAGCCAGAACCCAGCAGGTTGAGGCTGCGGTGGCCGTGACCATGCCATTGCACTCCAGCCTGGGCGACAGAGTGAGACTCCAACTCAAAAAAAATCTGAAAAACTATTTGGCTTATAGACACAAATTAAAAAACAAATGATATCTTCCAAATTCTTCGATGAATTACACCAGCTTTGGCAGTGTGAATAGTGTCCTGAGCTGGGGTTAAGCTTAAAGGAAAGTTACCGGGTGGCCAGGAGACAGGAGAAAGTCGGTTACGGGGTGGCGAGGAGACGGGAGGTGTTCATGGTGACAGGCAGCCAACCTGAAGCCCCTGGAAAGAATTTGCCTGGTCACAACAGAAGACACATGAATGAAAATGAGATTAAATGTGAGCTTTGTATATAAACAAAGTAACTGGGGCGTTCTGGTAACATCAATATTGAACATTTTATCTAGCACGATTTTGATACAATAATTGAATTTAGTAGCTATATTTTCTTAAACAAAAGTGAGAACACACGGTCTGTACATCTGTGGACGGAGGACAAGCTATCAGAGTGGGACTGCAGAAAATGAACTGGGACGGGCAGTGACCTGGACTCCAGCCCTTCCCTGGTTTTATCCCAGTTCCAACCTGATGAGTCTACCATGCTCCCTTCACTTCTGTAAGAGGTCACATTAGGATTTTTTTAAAATCGAGAGTTCAGAATTATAAGTTGATAGATGAGGGCATTTTCTTGTCATTTTACTTTATTTATGTATTTTTTGAGTCAGAGTCTCACTCTGTTGCCCAGGCTGGAGTGCAGGGATACACTTACGACCCACCGCAGGTTCAACCTGCTGGACTCAGGCAATCCTTCCGCCTTAGCCTTCCAAGTAGTTGGAACTACAGGTGCATGTCACCACACCTGGATAATTTTCGGATTTATTGTAGAGATAGGTCTCGCCAAGTTGCCCAGGCTGGTCTCCAACCTGTGGACTCAGGCAATCCTCTCACCATAGCCTCCTGAAGTGCTGGGATTATAGGCGTGAGCCACCACGCCCAGCCTGTTGTCATTTTAAGTGGCTCATCCTGGTGACAATCGCGGCAGCCTCTGGCCAAGGAGACAAGTCCACTAACAGGCTTCTCACATCAGCAGAGCTCTCTCCACCCACCCTCCTACTCCTCCTTCTAGACTAAATGATAAGGAAGAAGATCTGCATGGCACCAAGGGAAATAAAACTCATAGCAGGTGATCCTACTTGCTTGGAAGTGTGAACAAAACCAAACAAAGAAACACAGCACCCCAGCAATTAAGGGTCCTAAAGCCACATCCTAAACAGGGGAAGGTACCTGGGGCTAAGACTTCCCTGGGATAAGATGCTTAATTCAGATGAAGAGGGAACAAGGCTGAACGTTTCCTGGTTATCTGCATCTACTACTGGATAAACTCAACAATGAAGGACCCTCGCCCTGAGCCAGTCCTTCCATGGATTGGCCTGGGTTCTCTGCAGCGTGGTGTTTACCCTTAGGGGAACTACAGCAAGGAAAAAAGGAAGCTTTTATTTTATTTTATTTTATTTTATTTATTTTTGAGTTGGAGTCTCACTTTGTCGCCCAGACTGGAGTGCAGTGACACGCTCCCGGCCACTGCAGCCTCGACCTGCTGGGCTCCGGCAATCCTTCTGCCTCAGCCTTCCAAGTAGCCTCAGCCTTCCAAGTAGCCGGAACTACAGGCACGTGCTACCACGCTCAGCTAATTTTTTTTTTGATTTATTGTAGAGATGAGGTCTTGCCAAGTTGCCCAGGTGGGTCTTGAACCCACAGGCTCAGGCAATCCACTCACCTCAGCCTCCCAAAGTGCAGGATTACAGGCTGAGCCACCGAGCCCGGCTTATTTTTTTTTTTGAGTAGCAATCTCACTCTGTCACCCAGGCTGGAGGGCAGTGGCATGCTCCCGGCCACCGCAGTCTCAACCTGCTGGACTCAGGTGATCCTTCCACCTCAGCCTTCCAAGTAGCTGGAACTACAGGCACATGCTGTGCCTGGCTAAAAAATGAAGTTTTTAAAAAACACCAACACACAGGCTGGGCCTGGTGGCTCAGTCTGCAATCCCAGCACTTTGGGAGACTGAGGCGAGCCCATGGGTTTGAGACCAGCCCAGACAACTTGGCCAAACCTTATCTCAACAATAAATCAAAAATTAGCTGGGCGTGGTAGTGCACACCTATAGTTCTGGCTACTTGGAAGGCTGAGGCAGAAGGATCGCCAGAGCTCAGTAGGTCGAGGCTGGGATGGCTGTGTACCACTGCATTCCAGCCTGGGTGATGGAATGAGACTCCGACTCAAAAAAAAAGAAATTAAAAATAAAAAACGCCAACACATTAGAAAGTGTGAAGCTACACTCAAGTGCAATAATCCACATTCAGATCAATCAATATCCCGATCATAAACACCACTACAATCAATACCACACACATACAGGCAAGAAGAGGCACATATGAAAAAACAGCACATGTCCAGGTACATTCCATTCACCTGTTGTGCTCAAAGTTCTAGAGAGATCACCAAAGAGCCAGCTTCGATGCAAGTACACAAGGGTTTTTATTCAAGCTCGAGCCTGGGCTCACGTTTGAAACCGGCAGCGGCTTCAGTGACGAGCGAGCCCTGACTCAAGTTAACACGCACCTTTTATACATAGTTTTGAGGGGGTGGGGTGGCTTTACAGACTTGTGCACGTACAGGGTTGGATAAAAACTATGTGACGTAGTTACAGAGATTTTGATTGGTTGATTCGAGTCTGATTTGCGCAGGCTCTGGCTTTGTTACTTGTGATGGACAGGTAACTGCAAACCAAGCAAAATGCTTAAGCAAGCAGGCAGCAGGTTTGAGATACCGCAGAGCCTGCCTGTGAGGAAGGTGGCTGGCGCCGCTGGGTCTGGCGCCGCTGGGTCTACTATAATCTAAGTAAAAGAATGTTTGGGAGTTTGGGAGGGGGCTTGTTGCTTGCTCAGCATTCACATTCCTTGCAAAAGTTGAAGCTTAACAGGGTTAAATACAAACACTGTTTAAATTATAGCTTTACAATTGCAGTCACTACCAGGCACCTATAACGTGCCCAGTCTCACAGGATTTGAGGTAGAGTTAGAAATTCAGTAAATGTGAGGTAGGAATCTATATAACATATCAAATGTGAGCTAAGGGGGGGGGTATAGAATACAGTGAGTTAAGAGGGGGTTCACAGCAAATATAGTTCTCTAAGTTTTCCTGGGTATTTCACTAGAGGCCTGGTTTATTATGAGAACTTTCTGCATCAGCATCCCGAGTCTTCATGGTTATCACACTCTAGGGCACGATGAGCTTCACTGGGATTGGACTATCCTGTTAATGTTCTTTGAAAAGTTTGCCTTTTGAGTTCAATACAGATCAGCACGTCACTTACTACTTAGCAATTTGGGGAGATAAAAATATAACAGACTGAGTTTATGATCATCTTGCTACTGTAGGGCTTTTGGCTATTTTCCAGATGGAAACAAACCATAAAAGGAGAGGATCTGATACCATCAAAGTTATCAAATCTGACGTAACAGACCATTTGAAGGCAATTTCAAAAGGGATGTTGAAATAATGCTTCAGCCAGCACTGTAAGTTCTGGAACAGTGTGAATATGCAAAGGTAAACAGATCGAAGAATACTAACAATGTAACTGTTGATTGTTAAATAAAACACATTTAGTTTACCATTCTTTAAGTGCTTTGATCTCATTTTGGGTATATATGAGTTTATGCATAATGTTCTGCAACTTTGTTGTTTTCACTCAGCAATATCCATATTCAATACAGTCCCAGCTCATTCCTTGATAGAATGCTCAGTATCCCATAACATGAATACTCTGTGTTGTACATTAGCATTCCTCTATTGGTAGACATTAAGGAAGTCTCTGTGCACTATTATCAGTAACATTGCAACAAGTATCTATGTACAAATATGCTTAAATGTGTATATTCCCAAAGGGTAGACTCCTAAAAACGAATCTCTGGGTCAAAGGGCATAGATATTTGAATTGTTAATAGACTCAATCAGATTGTCTTCCAAAAACATTTAAACAAAGCACAATGTACAAAAGTGCTCTTTTCTTCAAACCCTTTCAGCACTAAATATTACCAGGCCTTTACATATTCCCAATATGAGAGGTCTAACATAGCATCTTGTTTTAATTTTTTTTTTTTTTTTTGAGTTGGAGTCTCACTCTGTCACCCAGACTGGAGTGCAGTGGCACGCTCCCAGCCACCACAGCCTCGACCTGCTGGGCTCCAGCGATCCTTTCGCCTCAGCCTTCCAAGCAGCCGGAACTACAGGCGCGTGCTACCACGCCCAGCTAATTTTTGTTTTATTGTAGAGACAAGGTCTCACCAACTTGCCCAGGTGGGTCTCGAACCCATGGGCTCAGGTAATCCACTCGCTTCGGCCTCCCAAAGTGCTGGGATTACAGGTTGAGCCACCGAACCTGGCTGCATCTTGTTTTAATTTAAATTTCTCTAATAACCAGAGACACTGATTATCTTTTTATATGTGTATTAACTTTTTTTTTTTTGAGTTGGAGTCTCACTCTGTCACTCAGACTGGAGTGCAGTGGCCGCTCCTGGCCACCACAGCCTCGA
>CAUYQG010251925.1:0-26681 GCA_963574415.1 Tarsius wallacei
AATGGCAGTAAATACCTGTCTGGGGATGGGGGGACACTTCTTACAAACAAGGGTGCCTGAATGAGACATATTTGTGTACCTAACCCTTAAATGTACCCCTCAATATCACAATAAAAAAAAAAAAGAAAAAAAAAAAAAAGAAGTCCTTTAATAAGCTGACTGTCAATGACTGTAGACTTAATGTAAAATGGAGAATCCTAAGCAGCCAGAGGAAAAGAAAAAGAGGACAGACCACAGGCTCTGGGATCCAGTTAGGGCCTATTCCAGTACTGCCAGGAGCACTTCCTCCCCATCCAGCTCTGCTCCCCACCTTGGAGTGTCCTAGCACATAGTGGGCCACATTTCCTATTCTTAACCACAAAACGCACCTGCCAAGGGTGACAGATGTGGGACCTGGCCTCCTGGACCCTCAGTTGCTCAATTTTCTTCAGTCCTATGGCCTGGAGTAGATCTTGTACCCTAGAAGCAGGGCCCCAGCACCATCTGCTTGGCCTCAAAACTCATGGTGTGGGAGTCTAACCATCCCTGCCTCCTTGAGTGGATGAGGTCTGTGGTTGGTCTGTCTGTTCCTGTCCCACCCTCATCAAGGTGATTAGGCTTGCTCTTCAAGCCTGGTAACATCACTGGCTTGGCCCTTCCAGGCATGAGCAGGTCCCAGGTATCCACACACTGTTCCAAGGGTACTCACCCTGCCTTGGGCTAAATTCTAGTTCTGGTCAGGGCCACAGGTGGCTTGGTCCCCCCTGTATGGTCATCCTGGGCATCTCTAGTGCCTATCCTCTCCCAGAGCTCAGGTTGAGGCTGGTTTGGGTCACTCTGGGTATGGGACTTGTAAGTCATACTGCTAACTGGCTAAGGCTTTGAGGATGCTATACTCATCCTCCTCTTCAGCAGCCTCCAAGTGTCCAGCTTCCCTGTTGACATTAATTTTATATGACTGAGGAACTGTCTGGGACTTCAGGCATCTTGCTGAGTTCTGCCCTGGCTTCTTCTGGGTCATAAGGGTCATTGGCCCCCATGGAAGGTCAGATGCAGGCATCACCAGAGAGGGGTGTCTCTGCATTTCCAGTGGGCTGAGCAGATCCTGGTATTAGAGCTCCAGTGGGGTTGTAAGGCAGGGCCTGTCCTATGGATCTGGTCTCCTAGGGAAAATATGGAGGAGACGGGTCCTTTCTCGAAGCTGTACCATAGAAACCTTTAGCTCCTGACATCCAGATGCATGAGGAGCATTGGGAGCAAATTCCAACACAAAAATAATCAAACAACCCATGGTCTGTTCTGAGCCAGGGACAGACCGGTCATACCCTGAGCCTGCAGACCTCCAGAAAGCAGCCTGCTTCCCTGCACTCTGTGGAAGCCCCCTCATGGGGCTGGGCCTCAGCTTTGGGGACTGCTCAGCCAGGCAAGGGTGGGAGAGGACCAGGCTCCTGTTTCAGAGATGCTGCCCTATGAACTGCTAAAGCTGAACTGGTGGGCTAGGGAAAGCCAGCCTGTCTCCCTTGGGGAGGGTCTCAATGTTTGGAGATACCCACAGAGGACTGTGTGCTGGGACACTCACTGCAGGCACAGAGACTTCCTGGGGGAACTCCTCAGGTTTAGCAGAAAGGAAAGTACACTTGGTCAGCTTCTTCACTCAGCTGATCTGGCCATCACAGGGTAGGGCCCTATGGACCATGGTCCTTGGAGTCCTGCTTCTGTGATGCTCCCTCCAGGATTCAGGTTGCTTCGGGATTCAGGCTAGCTTAGGCTCCCTCCCTTATGCTCTCACCCCAGGGCTACTCTGCCTGGGCTTCAGCCTGGTCCAGAACTCAGGTGGGAGAGGTCTTCACTGTCACTCAAGCCCCCTTGTCACCCTAACATGGGGCCAGTCTCCACTGTGAGTGACATGCCCCAGGCACTGAGTCCCTCTGCTTTTTGGGGCTGTTACTCCACGTCAAGTCTGGACGTTGTCACATTCAACAGAACTCTGGGCTCTGGGCTGGAGTCCCATCTGGGCTCTCTCCTGAATGCTCTCTGGGTCTGAAACACTGATCTCTCTACTTCCTGGTTCAGGGCATGTTCTGACACCCTTGGAGGGGTGCTCAGGAGTGAGAGGCTTTCAAAAGCAGGAGCAGGAGAATTTGGGGGAAGAGCTTGGAGAGGTCTGGCACACATCCCCTGCCTAATCTATGAAGCATGTCTAGTGAACCCCAGGTCAGCACCTTCCCTGGGGCCTAACTGGCCTGTTTTCAGAAGCTTCTTAGGGTAGAGAGAAAGAAGAAAGGCCCAGAGAGATGGGTTGGTGAGGCTCATGCACTTCCCTCAATTCATTGCCCAGAAGGTGACTCAGGAGAGGACTTGGTGCTGGAGCCCATCTGATGGACAGGTCACACTGCATTCTTCTCAGCTAAGCCATGGAGTCCTGAAGGTGCCTCAGCACCACGTCATTCTCCATGGCCCAGCATGCCCTGAAAGGACTCCTGCAGTCCAAACAGGGACAGCTGCAGGAGGTGCTGTGGGGATGGTGATGGACATCAGGCTGGCCAAAGTCAGTGTCTGCCAGTAGTCGATATTCACCTGGGGAAGGAGGGGCACACCTCATCAATAAGGATACCTGCACAATGAACATTTGTTTACCTAACCCTGAATTGTACCCCACAATTTCAAAAGAAAAATTAAAAGAAAAAAAAGTCAGTGTCTGCACCCTGTTTCTGCCCCAGCCACCTCCCACTGGTAGTGCTGGGTCATTTTTGGCCACCCCTGGGGTCCAGCTGTACACAGGATGCCATGGCTGGAGGGAGACTCTCCTGAAACCTCCCTCTGGGTCTCCTCACTTCCTGGTCATCCCTTCATGCCTCAGTTGGAGAGGTGGGCCAGGCCTGGAAGCTGATTTTATTCCCAGACTACCCTGTTAGAACACACAGACCAGGAAGCAGATTCTGCTCTGAGTATCTTGAGGCCAGAGGAAGTTCTGAGCTCAGTTCTGACCCAGGGTCCTGGCCCCCAGGGGTCAGGGTAGCCTCATGGAGCTCCCACCTCAAGCTGAGTCCAAAAGAAATCCAAAAAATGGGTTGGAGAACTGGAAGGCCAGATAATGGGTAGATTTTGGATGACTGGCCAGGCTGTGGGCCCCTGGCCTGTCACTTTTGTCATTAAGGCAATAAATAAACCAATAAATATTCTAAAATTATGAAATCAGTCAGGCATGGGCACAGCTGTAATCCTAGAACTTTGGGAGGCCCAGGCAGGAGGATATTTTGAGGTCAGGGGTTCAAAATAGCCTTGGCAACATAGTGAGACCATGTCTCCACAAAAAATGAAAAAGTTAGCCAGGCATGGTGGTGGCATCTGTAGTCCCAGCTGCTCAGGAGACTGGGACTGGAGGATTTGTTTGAGCTCAGGAGTCAAAGAGTACAGTGAGCTATGTTACATCACTGCACTCCAGTCTGGGCAACGGAGCCAGACTTCATCTCTATTAAAAACAAGACAAAACAAAAAATCTAATAGATAAATAAAACCATTTCCATTTGAAATATATGGGGCTGCCCATGGGAAGGAAGGACTGACATGGCCCTGCCTCCTCATTTTGACAGAAGAGTAAATTCTTTTCTACTCTGTCAAACCTGAAAAGGTCTCTGAGGCCCCAGCAGACCTTGTTTCAGGAGCTTCCATTGCTTTGAGACCTCCAATGCCCTGGGCTCTCCCCTAACCTGTCTTTCTCTTGCCTTGCTCAGAGTATCATTTTCAAAATGGCAACAAGGACACCAATGTGATGCTCTGACAAAGGAAAAGAAGCTTGTCCCTCACCCTGAATCATTGGTGAAGGAGCAACTGGCTGGCAAGACCAGAGGGAGGTGGGGGAGAAAAGACGGGTTGACATGTGGGCCAAATATGTCAGGTACCCACAGCACCTCAGGCCTTTTCCAGTCCTGGTGTCTGCACAAGGAAGCTAACTTGTTTGACAACTTTTTAATTTTTAATTTTTGTGAGGATAGGGTCTTGCTATGTTGCTCAGGCTGGTCTTGACCGCCTGACCTCAGGTGATTCTTCTGCCTTGGCCTCCTGAGTAGCTGAGATTACAGGCATGAACCACCACTGCACATACTTCCCCCACCCCAAATTTTTTTAAAATTCGTTCTTAAGAATTTCAATTTTGGGTTTTTATTGTGTTTTTTTAATTTGAGATTTCAATTCTTCCTGTACATTTTTGCTGATATAATGGATATTTGTATGTTGGCCATCTACTTAAGTTCTGGTTATCTCCATTCTGATCAAGGCACAGGATGGTGGGCTCTGTTTCAGTTTTATTTTCCAAAATTATGGCCTGGGATAATAAGAACACTGACTACCGGAGGTGTGCGACCACTGCTGAACAGGAAGCACCCAGTGGCCTGTGCAGCTCCTGCAGCTGGCAAGGGGTGACAGAACTCGTTTTCTCTGCGTAGCTGCGTCCTTAAAGAGCCAGCGTTTCTCCTCAGGACTGACCTGGACATATGAAGTACTCATGGGAAGGACAAAAAAATTCTTCTCAGGACTGTCCCGGAGGGTGGTGATCACAAAGAGCAGCAGAAATTCTCCTCGGGAATGATCCAGACACGTGAGGGTGGTGCCCATGGGGAGGATCAGAAATTCTCCTCAGGACAAATTTAGACACAGGAGGGCAGGGCCAGTGGGAGGGTCAGAAATTGTCCTCAGTACTGACCCAGCTCATGAGTGCTGTTCCCAGGGGAACAACCAGAAATTCTCCTGAGGACTGACTTGGACACATGAAGGACATGCCTACAGGTAGGGCCAGAAATTCTCCTCAGGACTGATCTGGACACATGAGGGCGGTGCCCACCAGAAGTGCTGGAAATTCTTCTCAGGAGTGACCTAGACTCATGAGGGCCATGCCCTGGGATAGGACTGGAAACTCTCCTCAGAACCATCCCAGATATATGATGGCAGTGCCCACAGGGAAGGCCAGAAATCCTCCTCAGGATTGACCTGGATACATGAGGGTGGTGCCCACAGGGAGAGCCATAAATCCTCCTCAGGACTGACTCATACATGTTAGGGTGGTGCTCACAATGAGGACCAGAAATTCTCCTCAGGACTGACATGGACATATGAGGGTGGTACTCATGGGAGGGATGGAAATTCTCAGGATGACCCAGATGCGTGATGGAGGAGCCCACAGAGAGGGCTGGAACTTCTCCTCAGGACTGCCTGGACATGTGAGGGTGGTGTCCAGGGGGGAGGGCTAGAAATTCTTCTCAGGACTGATCTAGAATTGTGAGGGCCAAGCCCCAGGGGAGCACTGGAAATTCTCTTCATGACTGACCATACTCATGAGGGTGGTGCCCATGGGGAGGATGGGAAATTCTCCTGAGGACTGATGGGGAGACTCTGCTATGGTTTTTGACACCCAGGGCTGCATGAGGATAGTGAAGAAGAAGCCATGTGTGCTGAAAACAGCACTCTGGTGTGTGTTTTACTTTCTCATGTAAGCGTTCACTAAGATTTATTTTACAAATATCCCCTCATTGAGGACTTGACCACCTATCATCATAGTATGACTACTTTTTTTGTTTTGTTTTTAATTTTCTGTTTGTTTCTGAAAAGGAGAGAAGCATCGAGACAGACCCTATTAAAGTGGGGGACAGGCATTGCGGAGCCATCCAGAATCAAGTCTGAAAGAAGAGGCCAGTGTGCACCCTATTATTTGCTTTTATTAATGTTTTAAAGGTTATTTTTTCTTACAGTGCTAAAGTAATTTAAACAATATTGAAAACAAAAAAATAAATGTATTAACACTTGCAAAGTTATTTAAATTTACATGTATTTATAGCAAACCAGTATTTATTTAGAATTTATTTTGTGGTTTTAATGGAAGTAAACTCATCAACAGCACTTTTGCAGAGAAAAATCACAGTTTAATTGGCAGTATATTTGTAGTGGTACATAAAATACGTTTTATAAATATAGATGAAATATATTAATTATATCAAGTTTGATTATTATGCCATCAAATGGATTGAAAAAAGTCAACCTTTTTTGTGGCCATGACCATTTTAAATAAAAATCAGAATCTGTTAAATGTCAGGTAACACAATGTTCTGGGGCCATTTCCAATATGACATCTCTAAGCATCTTCCAAGCTTTTCTATGCTAATTGATCCATTTATATTTTCTTTATTTTAGAGTCTATTTTGTTAATGTGCATTTTTTTCTAGGAAATTACCCATTTCCTCTAGGTTTCTGCAGGTTTCCCTTATTCGACTTTTAATTTCCCCCTTCTTTCCAGTTTTATACAAAATTCTTAATCCTATGTACTTCTGCTATTTTTTCATCAACAGCATTTTAAAAATATACTTCTTAGCTTATCTTATTTTTGAGAGAATTGTCATGTTCTCAGTTTCTCATAACATAATGAAAATCGTAAATGATTTTGAATTAATTTCTGCTCAATAAGATGCCTTTGGCGGGAGCCCACTGTCAGTGGTATTGTTAAAAATGTTATATATTCACACACACATACACACACACACACACACATACACACACCAATCTCACAGCTCACCTCCACATCCACCTCCTGGGCTCAAGCAATCCTCTTGCCTTGACTTCCCAAAGGGTCCTGGGATTGCAGGTGTGAGTCACCACACTCAGCCTAGTGGCTGCTTTTTGTAAATTAGATATACAGGAGGTGCCAAAAAAAGTATACACATTTTAAGTATGACATTCACTCAATAGATGGCATTAATCAAATGAATGCTAGCTTCATCATGTGACAGGCAGGACAAAGAAAATGGTGGAAGCACAGTTGCATGGCCACCATAATTTAACTTCAAAAAGTAATACATAGATTACATCTCTTAAAACGCGTATACATATTTTTGGCACTCCCTGCATTTACTAAACATATATATTCTCCTGTTACCAGAATCCCGAATTCTTGGGGCTTTCATGTAAGTAGAAATTAACACAAGGCCAAACAGAAATGATCCCAGGCAAGGCTTTTAATAGACTTCTGCTTTAGCACAAGGGACCTATATACGGGAAAGAGATCCTGATGCTGGATCCCTGGAGGGAACCAGCTAAAGGCTTTTAAATGTTCCTGGCGGGAAGATCAACATGCAGGCTCTAATGAGGAAGTAGTGAGCAGGCGTAATTAGGGGAAATTGTGTAGGGTCAGCACTGGGTTCTATTTTTGGAAGTTAGCAGATGTGTCTGAGCAGATTTTTCTTTGTCAGCCTGAATCAGAGTCTTGCTTCAGTGATTCTAGAAAATATTTCTCCACAGGAAAACAGTTATCTTGGGGGGATCAGTGGCTATGTTCCCTTTTAGCCTCCCATTGTTTAAAGCAGGGTCTAGTTTTCTAAAATACGGCCTCCTATTGTTGTAGCAAGGTACAGGTTTATAAGGCCCAGTTTTGTGATTTATGACTTGGGTCATCTGTAAGGAAGTAGTAAATATGTTTAAAAAATGTTACACAACTTGAGTCAGCTAGCTGGAGGTGAGTTGGGGGAAAAGGACCGTACTGGGCCTATTAGATTAGTCCTGGCTTATTCCTAATTTGAAACACTGAATTTGTTATAGATACTGAGTTCCCTTCCTATTCTATCTCACTCTTGCTAAACACAATTTGAAGGCACTTTAGTTTCCATTTAATACGTGCAATTTGCATGACTTCTTAATTTTTCTATACCTATTTTCCATACTATTGAAATTTCTATCTGATTATTCATATATTTCTAATTTTTTCTTTCCTCTTTTTTTCCAAATTTGGGAAGCATATTTATATGTCTTGTTAAAGTTTTACATTAAGAAAGTGAATAGAGCTTTTGACAAGCATGCTGTTTTCTTTACTGTCATGATTTTCTTTTTTCTTTTCTTTTTTTTTTTTTTGAGTTGGAGTCTCACTCTGTCACCCAGACTGGAGTGCAGTGGCCACTCCCGGCCACTGCAGCCTCGACCTGCTGGGCTCTGGCGATCCTTTCGCCTCAGCCTTCCGAGTAGCCGGAATTACAGGCACACACTACCATGCCCGGCTGACTTTTTGATTTATTGTAGAGATGAGGTCTCGCCAAGTTGCCCAGGCGGGTCTCGAACCTGCGGGCTCAGTCAATCCACCCACCTCAGCCTCCCAAAGGCGCAGGATTACAGGCTGAGCCACCAAGTCCGGCTTGTCATGATTTTCTGTTGGAGACTTTTATTAGCTATTTCCCCTGTTCAAATTATTATTTTAAAAAGCATCGAAATGCTTTTCATTTCAACATTGTGTATTTCTTCTTTTGGGATTATATGTGTGTATATTAGTAGTTGGTAAATTTTATTTTGTGTGTGAAGTGCCCTGATTGCATTTTATCTTTATGTCTATTGGCTACCCCGTGTGTTTAAAAGGTAGTTTTTAGAACAGAAATGAGAATATCCTGTGTTTGTTGAATTCACAAAAAATGTACATATACTTTTTACCATATTTTATCTGAATTAATAGAAGCAGAAGTTTGACATAGTAAGATTGTGAACTGATCAAAATGTAGCTTTAGTTTAATCATTTGGGGGAGGGGACATAATGGTTTCATCACTCTCTTATACCTGTCATAGTTGTTCATCGTTATATGTCTGGCATGGAGTGTTTTCATGTCAGTATTATATATTTACAATTTATGAATATATTTCTAAGCTGGATTATATCCATTTCTCTTTCCTTTAAACAAGGCAATAAAGCTTTCTTCAATTGTTATGATCATATAATTAATGAAAAATGTGTGAACATCCTTTATCATATGATACATTTGTTCATGATGGGTTACTTCTGTTATACAATCAAATATATATATTGGAGACAGGGTCTCTCTGTTACCCAGTCTGGAGTCAGTGGTGTGATCACAGGTCACTGTAACCTTGAACTCCTGGGCCCAAACAATCCTCCTGTCTCAGCTTCTCGAGTAGCTAGGGTTATAAGTGGGGGTCACCATGACACCTGGCTAATTTTTTGTAGAGACATGGTCTTGCTATGTGCCCAGGTTGGTCTCAAACTCCTGGCCTCAAGTCACCCTCCTGCTGGGATTACAGGTGTGAGTCACCACGCCCAAAATATATTTTGATTCTGTGAAAAGATAAGAACTTTTATCTGAGGAATGCAAGTCCTTTTAAATTATCAGGCCCAGAGAGGCATTACAATGAAACAAAAATCACATCCTACTTCCCCTTCCCCCCGGAATTTTGTATTCATCTCTTAAAACTACTTGCTATTGTCAAAGTAGCTATAAATTAATAGTGCTGCACTGGACACTATAATCCACACCCTATAGCTTAACAGCATATAGCCAATCACTAGTCAATGTTATTTTTGTAAATCAGTTAGAATTCCTGACAAACAACTTTGTGTCAGCCTGCTTTCTATCCCCCCTTTGTGCCTTTAAAAACTTTAACAAAAGCCAAATAGAGCTCATATCCAAGATTGCTTGTATCTGAGTCTGCTGGGTAACTGTTCTCATTTTGGCTCAAACTCTTTAAATCTTAATAGGTGTTCCTTTTAGATTGACAGTTCTGATATTCTCAGTTGTACTTCAGGTTTGACATGTCTTCCTAGGAGTGTCATTTATAGGAAGTCCCTAACATATGAACAAGTTCTGTTCTGAGTGTGTGTTTGTAAATTCAATTTGTTCTAAGTCCAATGAAGATAGCCTAAGTACCCCAAAACACAATCTGCTATATAGTACTGTATGTATTTAACAGACTATACTGACACTTGGTGGAGAGAAATAATACACAAAAAACTCAAGTGTGCATCGATAAAGTTTGTAACTTAAAGGTTTATATGTAAAAGGCTTTCTGTATTTTGTATTTTATTACACAAATAAGGCATAAATCATTTGTTATCATTAGCTTCATGGCTAGCTACATTGACATTATAATTACAGATGGCTCTCTGCATCTGTGGGTTTTGAATCCATGAATTCAATGAACTGTGGATTGAAAATATTTGTCAAAACAAAACAAAAAAAAGCCTGGGCACAGAAGTTCATGCCTGTAATTCCAGTACTCTGGGAGACTGAGGCAGGATAATTACTTGAGCCCAGGAGTTTGAGACCAGCCTGGGCAACACAGTGAGACTTTGTCTCTATGAGAGAGGGGAAAGGGGAGAGGGGAAGGGCGAAGGGGAGAGTGGGAGGGGGAGAGTGAGAGAGAGGGAGAGAGAGAGGGAGAGGGAGAGAAAGAGAAAATATTTGAAAAAAAACCATTTGCAGTGAACATGTGCAGACGTTTTTCTTGTCATTATTTTCTGAAAAGTACAGCATATAACTATTCATTTACATTGTATTAGATATTGCAAGTAATATAGAAATGATTTAAAGTATACATAAAGATATGCAGAGGTTATATGCTGAGAAGAGAGCAGAACTTTTATTTGAGGAATGTGAGTACTTTAAAATTATTAGGCTCAGAGAATCTTTAAAATGACACAGCAGTCATGTCCTACTGGCTCCCTTTAGAGCTATGTATTCATCTCTTAAAACTGCTTTTTATTGCTACAAACAACCATAAATTAATCTACTAATGCTGCACTGAACACTATAACCCACACTCTGTAGCTTAACAATGTATAGCCAATCGATAGCTGTGTTATTTTAATGTTACTTCTCAGGAACTACCTCTCTTTAAAAATTCACTTGTAGGCTGATGATTGTGGTACATACCTGTAGTTCCAGATACTCAAAAGATTAAGGTGGGGAGGATTGCTTGAAACCTGGAATTTGAGGTTATAGTGTGCTGTGATGGTGCCTGTGTGTAGCCATTGCACTCCAGACTGGGTAACTATGAAAAAAATATAAGTTTGATTGGGGATCTATCAGAATCAAGCCTTTGAAAAAGCCAAAGCAGCTATATAAACTGCCTTGGATCTATGGCCTATAGAGGATGGGCCCGTGAAGCTAATGGTATCTACTAATAGCATGCATGCTAACTGGAGTTTGGCAGAAACAGGGGGCCCAGAGGGTACCGTTGGGATTTTGGTCACGAAAACTGCCTGAGGCTGGATAGCATTACACCCCCTTTGAACAACAGTTCTTGGCTGCCTATTGGGCCCTAGTAGAGACAGAACAGTTAACTCTGAATCATGAAGTACTATTAAGGCTAACCATACCAATTATGCAATGGATCATGAGTGATCCTGTATTACACAAAATTGGTCATGCTCAGGAAGCCAATATAATCAAATGGAAGTGGTATATACAGAATAGAGCTAAGATGGGCCCTTCCAGCATCCTGATCCTACATGAGCATATCTTCAATACACCCAGTGATAATGAGGGTTATGAATATCAACCTCCCCTTGAATTAAAAAATTCTAAAGTAACCTGGAATCAAGGATTCGAATCATTGACTGAAAAACAACAGCAACATGCATGGTTCACTGATGGAATTGCTAAGTATGTAGGCCATGAACAATGCTGGAAGGCAATAGCCTATAACCCTGCAACAGGAATGGTGTTAGATACCACAGGGAAAGGAAAGAGTAGTCAATTTGCAGAACTTCAGGCAGTATTTCAGGCTATTAGCCATGAAAAGGGAAAGCAATGCCATCTTTTTACCAATTCCTGGGTAGTGGCTAATGAGTTGGTTACTTAAATGCCTAAATGACATAAAAATGAATGGAAAATACATGATAAATTATTATGGGGAAGTGAATTATGAAAAGAAATCTGGAATATGATTCAAATTACAAATGTTTCTGTCTTTCATGTAAATGCCCATGCGTCCAAAACGTCAGTAGATGTGAGTACAATGCCAAAGCTAACTCTCTGGCTACTATAGCAGCAGTAGATTTGGATGAAACCCAAATACATAAAGAACAAGCATTGGCAAAATGAATACATCACCAATCAGGTCATTTAGGATCTGCTGCTATACACAGGTGGGCATAGGATTGGGGATCAGCATCCCTTTATCAATGTTAAATCAGGCTAAGGATGAATGCTCAACTTGTCAGCTGGATAGTAAAAAGGCTATTCCCTGAGTTGTTACAGGGGAGCTCAATCAGGGGAAGGCACCAGTCCAAATCTGGCAAATTAACTATGTGGGTGCCAATCTCAAGGGGATGTCGGTACATTCGTACCTGTGTAGATACCTACTCTGGAGTCCTAGTCACCTATGCATACTAGCACACCAATCAGAAAAATACCTGTAGAACCTTAGAAATCATCTGTTTATATTATGGACACCTGTCCCAAATTCAAAGTGATAATGGTTCTCATTTTAAAGGAAAATTAATAGACAAATATTGTAAGAACCATAACTTAGAATGGATCTATCATATTCCTTATTATACCCAAGATGCAGGATTAATAGAATGAATGAATGGCATGCTAAAAGAAAAACTGCATAAATTGGGAAATGCCTCCTATACACATTGGAAAGATAATCTGTTTACAGCCTTATAGCAGCTGAATAATCGGCCCTTGGGAGAAAGTACTCCCTTGGCCTGAATGATGATACCTAATCTACAGATTAGAAAGCACAGTGTCACAAGTTCCATAAAGTAGTGAACCTTTTCTGATAAAGCACAAGGTACTTTAGGGTCAGCTGGATATAATCTTAGGAGTGTAGAAACTGTCTGAATTAATCCTCTGGAACAGGTCACAGTAAGTACTGGATTGGGTATCCAGTTGCCTTCTGAATATTATGGTCAAATAGCTGCTAAATCCAGTTTGGCAAAGAAAGGAATACAAATTATGGGACTGATAATAGATTCAGACTATGTAGGGGAAATAAAAATAATGTCATATAATACATCTAAAGAAACCTTACATTTTAATGTAGGAGATAAAATAGCTCAATTACTAATAATCCCCTATAAAAATGTTATTTGGGAACAAGTTCCTGAAGCACCAAATATTACCATCCAAGTAGGTGGTTGGCTGTACTAATGAGTCTGGAGCCAAAGTATGGGTAAAAAGACATCCAAGAGACACACCTCAGCCTGGCGAAATAATAGCCCCCCAAGAAGATAATAATGTGGTGGCAGTAATAATGCCAGGACATGACTTCCCACAGACGCTTCCCACTAACCAGTTGTTTTATCGTACTTAGTTTATTCTTGTGCTGTTACGCCTGACCGTTGATGAATGGGCCCCCGGAATGAAGTTATCCAATAACAGTACATGGTTCAGATAAAATTGAAAAAATGAAACTAAACATCATCAGCAAAACAAATTCACCTGTGATGCTAACACTTCTTGTACAATTGCCAGTATAACAACAGTCAGTGCCACAGCCTGGAAGGGTAAAGTTCCTTTGAGGGCTATTATAGCCAGTCCCTCTCCAATTAGTATTAATATATCTTCATATGTAAATATATCTTGCTTTAGTTAATATGAGTTTAGACAATCCTATTACTTGAAAACTGAATTTAGAAAACCAAATAGCCAAGTGTAATGCAACTAAATTAACTTTTGCTGTAAATATCTCCCAATTTTTACTTTGTTCAAATTCAACTGTAATTACTAATAGAAGTACTTGGGCTAATCATATTTGAATTAATGTAAACAAACACCCAAATGTTACAGTTTAGACACCCCAAGTGGTAAGAATTCCAAAATCATGTGTCAATATATCAGTTATGGCCAAACAGGTGCTCTTTCCCTGTAATGTAACTTTTCCAATTATCCCACCTTGTACTTGCCGGAGGCGGGCATGGTATAATACCCTCTTGGGAGGGTTGGGGTCAGGAATGGGACTAGTAAATTCCATAGATTTGGAAGTCCTGGCCAACAAACTAAAAAACACTGGGCAAGACACTGCGGAGGCGGTTACTGTTAACGCCCAATGGCTTCTAACTTCGATACTTCCTCATGAGAATATCTTAAGCTATTGGAAGGATATGCTAAAACTATTTGCAGGACCCTTCTCCAACAGTATAACATGACCATCCTTACTAATTGGACAATATGTTCTGTAGAACATCTGTATATACTAATACAAAAGAAATGAACTTCGCAGGAGGAAGGAATAACAACGTGATGGGCTGTCTTTAAACTCCCTCAGGTGGCCTGGATAACCGCTCAATCCCCAAATTTTACCTGCAAAGAAACTTGGTGTAGTGGTACCATACAATATTATTGACCTTCTGAAACCAAAGAAATATGTTACTTTCATGTAGCCCTCTTATTACTCCTTTCTATTTTATGGTACCTCAATTAAAAGGCTCACATATTAATATAAATAACATCACTTATAGGTTAGATGACTGCACTGCTACAAATAAAGGACCTAATTGTAATGGTTTAATGAAATCTATGAAATCTTGTCTATTAATGCATTCCTCCAATATATGTCTTTGGACTTTGTATCCTATTAACAATTTTTCAATGCTATATAAAATAGAAACTCAGCATGTGTGTCTTGCCGGCAATAATGTATCTGAATTAGGCCTAATAGGACTAATTGCTCCATTCTCTGAATGTCTGCAGCATCTGGAGATTCTCCATTGGAACAGTGAGGCATATTACCTGTTGCCCAATCTGGTGGATAATGTAAACCTTACCTGAATACCATGCTGGCTTCCGCTACCGCAAGTTTATTTTTACTTACCCGCCTTACAACAAATTGTAAATGAATCCATATTACTACAGCGGCATCTTCAAGCGAATCAACACTCTCTAACCAAACACAGGCTTGCTACACACATTGCATCTAACAAATTACTTGATATATCACATGTTATTGCACAAGATTCTAATCATCACTGGTATGATTTCTTATTTCAGTCCTCTACTGCACAATGGTATTTTGGAAGCATTTTTATCATATTAATCATTATATGTATCATATTAATGTTAATTTTTGTGTATAATTGTTAAATGTATAAACAAATGCATCAAATGTATAATGCTCTAATAGTAGAAAATATACCCACATATGTTTTCCCCTTCTCAACTCTAGGGCCAAAATGAAAGGGTAAAGAAAATTAAGAGTTGACAAGGGGTGTGCTGTGTGCATAAAAGGAGGATGACCCTGGGCGTCCTTGGCTCAGGTGGCTTGGCTACCCGCCCAGGACAAGGAAAGTAAACCAATTGTTCTGTAAACCAGGTGTTTTCAGTGGAGCATTATCAGGAAACTGAACTCGGACCCTAGCCAAGTGCAAGTTCATGTGTACTGAGTTAATTAATTGATGCCCGCTTTGTTAGCAAGGGGGGCTTCCCTTTGTCTGAACATAGCATGGGAAAGAGAAGCAAGGGAGAGCCCAAAATTTAAATTCTCAATTGGGCAATGCTGTTCTCTGGTACTGTCCCCGTCTGGGTGATGAGAATTTCCCCAAGATAGGATTGCAGGACGGTGGCAAAGTGTTTTCTCCTCTTTTCTTTCTTTTTCCTTCTTACTAATATATATTTCTATATCTAAATAAAGTTGTTTAATTTTCTTCTGCTGGCATGTGGCAGTGTTCTTTGCGAATTGAACCCAATTAATATTAAACCGTGCATGGCAATACAGTAAAATCCCTTGCTGTCACACAGGGTAACCAGACATCTGACATGGTGGCTTAGGGTTCCAGAGGCTAACAGTTCAGGATGTGCACTTCTGGTCAGCAGACAACTTTTCAGATGGAGATTGGGGCAAGTTTCCTTACATCTCATGAGTCTTCCATCTTCAACACATTTAATTCCAAGGTCACTCTTGTTGTCTTCATTTGGGCCCTTAGGAATTCTAGCATAAAGTTTCTTAGGACTCATCCCTACTTTCAGTACTTGTAGTGGCAGCTCTGCACCTGTGACCATGGTATACAATAAAGGGTACAGGTGAAGAGATAGGTGTATGGGGTGAGGCATTTGAGAAGGGGCACAAAGCTTCCATGCCCTCTCTGGGTGCACCACTCTCCAGTAACCTCCACATGTTAGTTATTTTGAAACATCCAGTTTTTTAAATTGTGTCCTGTTGCAAGGTGAACAGAATCTTACTGAACTTTTGGAAATAACTATAATGCCATGAAAATAAGAATATTCAAAAAGATTTTCTAAATTCTGAAGGATGCAGGCAGGGAGAAAGGTAATTGTATCATTCTGTTTACAGAAGTATAATCTACTATGTTGTTTCTAGTTACAGTTAACTTAAAGTCAAGCTTTCTTTGAGTTTTCTTAAATCAAGAAAATGGAATATTAAAAAACTAACAATGTTATAGACAACAAACAAGCCATACAATTTTAATCATTCATCATGAGTTCATTTCCTACCATGTAATAAATTTTGGTCTTACTTGATGGTGGCTTAGCTGTTTCATGACCCATCAGCTTTCAACTAGATTCTGGAAATTCTTATTCAGTACAGTGGTATGATCTTAAAATTATTCATGCAATGTCATCAGAAGCCTGTTCTCAAAGTTCCTGGCATAGTCCCTTCCATGGGTCTCAGAGTCAATCCTTTTGGTTGAAGAGGAAGCATTCTGGCCTGTTGCTGATTGAAGGAGTTTTCAGGAAAGCATCAGAGTGAAGCAGTAACTGTCTGTGAATGACAAAAGTTGTAAAATGGTCATGGTTAAAATCTAATGAAAGTTCATTATAATAATTGACAATTTTTTTGTTGTTCTGTGGCCTCTGGAACCCTAAGCCACCATCCTTTTCTGTGGCAGATAACATTAAAATAATAACTAGAATTAAGACTGATACTATTATACCAGGACATATCATGGGTAGGGAAAGCATCGACCAATTTCCAGGAATTTCATACAGTTTCTGAAACAGTAACATTTTACCCATAAAAATATAACTTTTCTCTTATTAGTTTTCTATCCTCTGACCCCACCCTCATTCTTATCTATAAATTCCCACTTGCCCATGCTGTATTTGGAGTTGAGCCCAATTGCTCTCCTCCATTGTAAGACTTGTTACAATGGTTCCTTTATCTATCCCAATGGTCCCAAATAAATTCTTCCTTACCATGGCTTCACAAAGGCAATTGAATAATATTTATGTATACATGGGAAATACCAAGGGGAAAATTAGAAATCTCCAAGATATGGCTTTGAGTTCAGGATTAAATAATATCTTTAACTGAAAAAAGAATGAAGGGTGTTGTGGAGGCAGTAGCGGGGAGGTAACCAGGAAAAGAACCTTAAACAAGGGTAAGGTTTGTTGTGCAGATTTAAGTAGGTGCCTTCTCCATTGATAATCTTGGGTGAGTTAGTCATCTTTCTCTTCTTGGTGTGAGAGGGAGACAACTTTACAAATGGAAGTTTCCTTTATAGATATTATAAAATATTATCAGGAACACAGATAGTTGTATACCAATGCACATAGCAACATTATGCACAATAGTCAAAAGGTGGAATACTAAATGCCTATCAAGGGATGGATTTACAAAATGTGGCATTATGTAAAATATTATATTTAGACTGTCACAATCTTTTTCATTAAAATTTTACAAACAAAATCATCAATTTTAATGAATCCAGTCAACTTCTATGAAGTCAAGAAGACTTTCACTACTAGTAGCAAGTAGCTTCAATGTGAAGACAATAAATATTTTATCAATGATTTTTTTATATTCTTTAAAATATTCTTATATACAGATAATCCCTGATTTATAATGGTCCAACTTGATTTTTTTTTTAGGATGATGTGAAGTCATTGCAACTTCAATGTACCTTTAATTTTGAATCTTGATCTTTTTTTCAGGTCAGCAATAAACAGTGTATGCGATATTCAATTATTTTATTATAAAATAGACTTTGTGTTAGATGATTTTACACAGCTATAGGCTAACGTAAGTGTTCTGAGCAAGGTAGGCTGGGTAGGCTAGGCTTAGCTACAATGCTCACAAATTAAGAGTATTAAGTACAATTTCATCTTCTGATGTTTTCAACTCACAAGATATTTATCAGGAAGTAACGCCACTGCAAGTCAAGAAGAATCTGTACTCCAGCTAGAGCATCCATAATATAAAAATTTGAAATCTAAAATGTTCCAGAATCTGAAATTTTTTGATTGCAGACATAATGCTCCAGCTGGAAAATTCCAAACCTGATCATGTAACAGGTTGCAGCAAAAACACAGGCAAATCTTGTTTTCACGCACAATAATATTCTTAGAGAAACATAGTATAAAATTATCTTCAGGCTATGTATATCAGGTGTATACAAAATAAAAATGAATTCCCTTTAGGCTTGGATCTCATCTCCAAGATCTTACATTATATATACACAGATATTCCAAAATCCAAAGAAATCACAAATTTGAAACACTTTTGGTTACAACCATTTTGGATAAGGGGTATTCAACTTGTGCTACCATAGAGATAAAATTTCTTTCCAGAATGACTGACATTAAGAGATGGGCTTAACAAATGTGCACTTAATGGGTTCTTCACAAGCTGTTCTACCTTTTCTGCTTGCCTTTTGACTGAAATTTTACCTCAAAAGTTTTCAATTCAAGCCTTAAATATATATTTTAAAATTCTTATTCTCGCAGATTCATTAAAATATCATGTACTTTATGAATAAACATTTGAAGGCATAATTATATAAATTCTTAAATATTTGAAAAGTAACAGTCAACTGCATCCTTTTTCTAGTGTGTTTTGTGGGCAATGTGCAAAAATTAGGGGTAATGTACAGGAATTATACATTTTAAAATAGTTTAAAGCTGAAATTATTTCCTGGCTTCACACAGACTACTTATTAGCTTAACCAATGCAATCCTCACACTACATTGCTTGTTTGCTTTATAAATACACAAGTTGCTTTCCATTTTACTTTTGCATGTGACCTTACATCCTCTTAGCACCTCTTACAGCCTCTGTGTTGACCCTGTGCTTCTTGAAACTAAAACAAAGAATTTAAAAAAAACCTTTACTATTAATTTAGTACAAACCAGCTCATCACACCTGTTTTGTAATTAAATTTTGTTGGAACACTGCCATATTTCTTCAATCTCCACATTGTTGATGCCTACTTTTGTGCTAAACTGAGAGCCTGTGCCTCACAAGGTCCAATATAATACTATCTGTCCCTTTACAAAAAAGTTTACCAACCCCTGCTCTAGGACAGAAACACATTTTTTTATTTTTATTTCATCAGATAAAAACTCAAACTTGCAAAAGTGGTAGAATGGGGAAAAATAGGAAATCATTTTATGATAATCATTCATGTTTTTGAGTTCTAAGCACCACCACATCAACTAAAATTTTATTTAATTTGTGTACACATTTAGTTTTATCATGGCAAACCAATATACACGCTTTTAATGTTTATAACTAAGCCATATCTTCCTTTTCCAGTGAAACAAAGGGAAACTTTAAAAATAAACAGGAAAAAAACTACAATGAAGAATATCAATTACAAATAAGATTGTACAAATTTTGTATCAAGGGGAGAACTCATTTCAAATTTGTTATTTTAAACTGCAAAGATATCTGTTATATGGAACACTTAAACACACCAAAGGAGTAGCCATGTTGTCAAAATGCCCACTTAACTCACTCAAATATCTCAAACCCACCCTTCATTGACCATCTATAACCCCATTCTTTAAAGCTCCCCTTTTTCTCATAAAAAAAGAGAAAGTAGACAAATATCTTGTTGGCAAATGCAAACTGTCTCTATTCATATAGAGACAAAGTGTGCATATTCACATAGAGACATACTGTATTATCTGAGCCTAATCTACAGAGAAAGGAGGGAAAAAGCAAGAATTTTATGCACTACCACACAAGGGCCTAGCTCCCTCCAGATTCCAGCATAGTGAGGGAAGAAGGTTTTTTGTGTTTTTCCCACAGTGCTCTGTGGTGTTGATTCCATACAATTTTTTTGTTGTTGTTGATACAGGAAAGCATAAAAATGAACTTGGAACAAAAAGGAGTAAAGAATCATTTTCATTGTATTCTGCTCCCACCCCCTCCCAAATAATTTGAGAACCTTGGTGTAGAGAAAAAAGACCTCAAGAACAGAGTGACTGAACATAAGAGGCGGTGGTAGGAGAACTACAACTTGCTACTGGGGACTGGAGAAAACTTTTAACAAAAAAAGGTTGGAATCCCTCAGTGTTCTGTTCATCATATTCTTCTTCATACTCCTCTCCTTCCTCCTTTTTATCATCATGTTCATCTTCACCATCACCATCTACTCCTTCATCAATACTGTTCAATCCTTCTCCTTCTTCATCATCCACATCAGTAACCAAGTTGTACTGTAATGGATAATGGATTTGGTCAAATATCATCTCTGCTGACTTTTCCTAAGCCTCCTTAGTAGTTGAGACTACAGGCATGTGCCACCACACCCATTTTTTTTTTTTTTTCTGTAGAGACAAGGTTTTATTTTGTCCAGGCCAGTATCAAACTCCTGGGTTCAAGCAGGAACCCTCGCCCTGGGCTTTCCAAAGTAATGAGTCTACAGGGGTGAGCCACCACATTTGACCACAAATCACCAATTTTGATTCCACAAATGAAAAAAAAAAAAGGAATATAATGAACTGTATGTGAATAAATGTCACAACTTAGATAAATAGGTAAATTACTTAAAAATGAAAATTATCCCAAGCCCAATTAAATAAGAATAGATAAACTAGATTGCCATATATCTATAGAAGAAAATATAGTCGTGGTCAAAAAACTTCCTACAAAGAAAACTCCAGGCCTAATAGCAAATGCTGGTGAATTCTACCAAACATTTTAGGAGAAATAATATAAATCCACACAAACTCTCCCCAAAAAGTGAAAACAAGAAGTACATTCCAATTCATTCTATAATGCTAACATTACCCTGAACTAAAACCAGACACTCATATAACCAAAAAAGAAAAGTACCTCATGACCATGTATATAACAATTCAACCAATTTTTAAAGCCATATATTAAAGATATTCTCAAATAGGCAAACAAACTATGGTACAGATATACAATGGAATATTATTCAGTGCTAAAATGAAATGATCTATCAAACCATAACAAGACATAAACGAATCTAAAATGCATATGACATTCTGGAAAAGACAAAAACAGTGGCTACAGTAAAAAGATCAGAGGTTGCCAAAGGGTTGAAAGGCAGGAAAGGACACATGGGCAAAACAGAGTATTTTTAGGGAAGTGAAAATACTTTGTATGATTCTATAATGATAAGTACATGTCATTAAAACTTTGTCCGAACTCACAAAATGCACATCCAGAGTGAATCCTAATGTAAACTAAGGACTTTGGGTAATTATGATGTGTTGTTGTGGTGGGCTTATCAATAACAACTGTACCACTCTGTGGAGGAATTTTGATAATGAGGAAGGCTATACATGTGTGGGAGCAGGATCTCTGTACCTTTCTCTCAATTTTGCTGTGAACCTAAAACTGCCCTAAAAAAAAAAGTCTTTATAAAAATGTCTAAATAAAACTTTAGCAAACAGAACTCAATAATGTATTAAAATAATATTTCATAAACAAATATGGTTTATTCCAGAAGCACAGCATCATTCAAAAATCACTGTTATGCATCACTTTAACAAACTAAAGGAAAATGATCTTATATTCATCTCAGTAGATAAAAGCATTTGGGGGCAACCCTCTTGGATCCCCTCCCACTGTGGAAGCTTTTCTGTCTTCTTAATAAATACTGTTAAAAAAAAAAAAAAAAGCATTTGGGCCAGGCTTGGTAGCTCACCCTGCAATCCCAACACTTTGGGAGGCTGAGGTGAGTGGACTGCCTGAACTCAGGGGTCTGAGACCAGCCTGAGCAACTTGGTGAGATCTCTTCTCTACAATAAATCAAAAATTAGTCAGGCATGGTAGTTCCAGCTATTTGGAAGGCTGAGAGCCCAGCAGGTTGACGCTGGGGTGGCCTTGAGTGTGCCACTTCATTCCAATCTGGGCAACAGAGTGAGACTCAAAAAAAAAAAAGGCATTTGCTAAAATTTCACATTCATTCCTTATAAGAATAAACATTCTCGGCAAACTAAGAATACAAGGGAATGTCTTCAGCATAATAAAAGATGACTGGGATAAACCTACAGCTAACCTGTGTCATAGTGGACAATGAAATGCTTTCCCTATACAAGAATGTCTGCTATCATTACTTTTATTCAGCATTAAGGATGAAACCAATAAAACAGAAAAGTAAAATTCCAGCCAGTGAACTCAGGCAAGAGAAGAAATAAAAGGCTTCTAAGTTGAAAAGAAGAAGGAAAACTGTCTTTACTAATCCCTACGAAGTGATCTTGGTTATGAATAAACTCTAACCTGTGAAATGCAGTCTTGTTTTTGTAAACAAAGTTGTATTGGAACACAACTGTGTTTCATTCATTTACCTTTTGTCTATAGTTGCTCTTATACTACAATGGCAGAGTTGATCAGGTGCAACAGACCATTGTGCCATCAATCTAAAATATTTACTATATTTTGTGAGAGAGTATTTTGAAAAAAGGGTTGACTACTTTCGGTTTCTGTAGAATATCTAATCAAATCTAACAAAAAAGCTACTAGGAATAATGAGTGCGTTTCTCAAATTTGGAGGATACAAAATCAACATACACAAGGCAACTATTTCTATATACTAACAAAAAATCTAATTAAAAATTTAGAAGTATCATTCACAATTTCATTTAATAAATGAAATACAGATACATCTGATAAGATATGGAAAAGCATATACACTAAAACTACAAAATATTACTGAGAAAATAAAATATATCCTATACCAATGGAGAGATACACTTTGTTCAGAAATGAAAAGATCCACTATTGTTAAGATGTCAATTCTCCTCAAATTAATCTATAAGTTCCAACGCATTCCCTCTCTAACACCCATCAGGCAAAGCAGGCTTTTTAAAGTTGACAATCTGGTTCTAAAATTTATGTAGAAATGCAAAGGATCTAGGCTAGCCAAAATAATACTGAAAAAATAACAAATTTGGAAAGCTAATTTCAACAATTATTATAAATCTATAATAATCAAAACCATATGGTTGTGTATCCCTCATCCAAAATAAGACCAGAAGTATTTTGAATTTTTGCAGATTTTGAAATATTTGCATATACACATTGAGATATCTCAGGGATAAGGTCTAAGTTTGAATCCAAAATACACGTACATACCTTACACACATAGCCTGCAGGTAATTTTATACAATGCTTTTAATTATTTTGTGCATAAAGCAATGCATGTGTACCTGAGTTTGGGTGTGGAGTTTTCCACTTGTGGCATCATGTTGGCACTCAAACATTTTTGAATTTTGGAAAATTTTAGATTTTGGATTAGAGATGCTGAACCAGAATAAAGAAAAAACAAATACAAACAGTCCCCTAGTTAGATGGTTCAGCTTAGAGTTTTTAACTTGACAATGCATTTATTGAGATATTAAATGAATTTTTGACTTACAAAGAGTTTATTAGGATATAACCCTATACCAATTTGCAGAACATATGTAAGTTAGTGCAACACACTAGAGAATTCAGAAATAGACTCAGACATACAATGCCAATTTAGTTTGACGAAGCCACAATAGCAGTACAATAGAGAAAGGTTCACTTTTTTAACATAAGATAATGAATCAACTAGATATCCATATTTAAAAAAATGCATTTGACTCTATGCCTAACTCCTTATGCGAAAAATAAAAAACCCTCAAAATGGATCATAGATACATAACAGTAAAACCTAAAACTCTAAAACTTCTAAAAGAAACCACAGGAGAAAATATCTGTGACCTTGTGCTATACAAATTTTTTTTAAGTAAGACACAAATGACCAAATCTATTACTGAACAGACAGATAAATTGAACTTCATCAAAGAAACAAACATGCAAACTTCTGCTCTTCAAAAGATACTACTAAGATAATAAAAACTCAAGCTACAGATTAGGAAAAAAGCATTGTGGAAAACATAGCTAATAAGGAAATAGTGTATAGAATATATTTTAAAAACTCTCAAAATTCAACAAATAAGAAAATAACCTAGTCATTTAGATGGCAAAAGATTTGAACATACAGTTTTCTAAAGAAGACATACAGTTGGAAAATATGCACATGAAAAGTTGCTCAACATTATTATTTATTACAGTAATGCACACTAAAATCATAATGATATGCATAATACACTCCCATCAGAATTACTAAAAATGAAAAATAATTGGCAATCCTAAATGTGATAATACACAGCAACTGGAACTGTCTTATTCTGCTAATGGGAATGAAACAATGGTACAAATGATTTGGGATGAAACTGAGGAGTTTCTTAATAAGGGCATGTCAAATGGTATGAGGAGACTTTTGTGGGTGGTGGAGATGGTAACTGTCTTGATTATGGCTTCTCGTGTGTATAAATATGTGAAACTTATTTATATATGTTCATGTTATCATATCAGTTGTATTTCCCTTAAGTTAATGATTGAAGGAACAAACATCTAAAACAGAGATCAGGACAGAAAGAGCAAGAAAGATAAACCTGGAGGAGTGATATTCTTAAATCTATAGCAATGAGAAGTGGTAGATAGGTTTTAAGCAAGGAAGTAACATGTATGATTGCGAAGTAGACCACGACTTCAGGAATTAGGGTAGCAGGGAAAAAACAAACAAACAAACAAACCAGTTTTAAGCTTCTTTCTGATTTTCCTGGGGCAGGGAGGGTGTTACAGTAATTGAACCTCAAATAAAGGCATGGAAGAGTAGTGAGTCAACAAAAAGACTAGGTGTTCCATTCACCCTGAGAAACGTACAATGGAATCACTACAGATCTTTGACTGAGAGCATACAATATCTGATAGAAGGTCAAATTCTATTTTAACATAAATAAATAATAAGTATATCCATATTACAAATTTCCCTACAACACATAATGCTGTATGTTGCACTTCTAAGATATGTTAGCACACATTGCTGTAGGATACATGCAAAGGCTTTGCATTCATGCAATAGTCCTATCTTTACAATTCATTCCAAGTTGTTCAATAAGCAGCATAAAATTCTTATCCTTAGAGTAAGGCAATTCACAGCCCTCTGAAACTGTTTTGGATGATTGAATTATCAAGTTTATCCACATAATACATTTGGTCTCTCACCTATAAAATAAATAACATTTTAAAAATGTTCCCACAATATTTATTGCATATACTACATGTAATAAGTGGTAACCGACCATCTTTGTGAATCAGTAAAAACCCAAAGACTTCTTTAAAAAATTCCTTCCTTAAATATAGGATACAATTATGAAGGACTATTTCTTTTAAAAAAATTATTATAAAGATGTGGCGTACAATTCAGGGTTAGGTATATAAACATTGATCATGCAGATACTCTTGTTGATGAGGCATGCCCCTCCCTCCCCTAGCAGTTTCCCTCAACTGCCAATCCCACCTCCACTCCTCTGACAGTTTCCCCTCTATTGCCAATCGCTTTCTTATAGCATTATAATTGTTCAAGGTCCTCTTATGAGTGAGAACATAGGGAACTCTGTTATTTGTTTCTGTGATAAATCACTGAGTATGATAGACTCCAAATCCATCCAAGTTGCTGCAAAGTCCATATATTTATCCTTCTTTATGGCTGCATAATATTCCACTGTATATATGTACCACATTTTAAAATCCAGTTCAGCTTTGATGAGCAACATGGTTGGTACCATGTTTTTGCTATTGTGAATAGAGCTGCAACAAACATATGTGTGCAGGTATCTTTTTTGTAGAATAATTTGAGTTCCTCTGGGTATACTCCCAATAGGGGGATTGCTGGCTCATATGGAAAGTCAATTTCTAGTTCTTTCAGAAATTGCCACACTGTTTTACAAAGAGGTTGTAAAAGTTTGCATTTCCACCAGCACTGTAGAAGCATTCCTTTTTCGCTGCATCCTCGCCAGCATCTGTTGTTGTTTGCTTTATTAATGATGGCCATTCTTACAGGGGCTAGGTGGTACCTCAACGTGGTTTTGATTTGCATTTCTCTGATGATGAGTGAAGCTGAGCATTTTTTCATGTGTCTGTTGGCTGCCCATATATCTTCTTTTGAGAAGTGTCTATTCATGTCTTTTGCCCACTTTTTAAGGAGATGTTTTTTTTTTCCCTTCGGTGTGTTTGAGTTCCTTGTAGACCCTAGATGTTAGGCCTTTGTCAGAAATTCAGTTGGCAAATATTTTTTCCCATCCTGTGGGCTGTCTCCCTGCCTTCTTGATGGTTTCTTTTGCTTTGCAGAAGCTCGTTAGTTTGATGAGGTCCCACTTGTCTATCTTATTTCTTAAGGTATTGGCCTTTAGAGTTCTGAATAGGAATTGGTTGCCGGTTCCAATTTCCATAAGAGTTTCTCCTACATTTTCTAAGATTTTTATAGTTTGAGATTTTATGTTTAGGTCTTTGATCCATTTATAGTTAGTTTTTGCGTATGGTGATAGGTAGGGGTCCTGTTTCAATCTTCTGCATGTGGTCAACCAGTTTTCCCAGCACCATTTACTGAATAGGTTCTCCTCTCCCCAGTGGCTGCTGTTGGAGGCTTTGTCACAGATAAGTTGGTTGAGGAATTAAGGTTTTGCTTCCGGAATCTCTATCCTGTTCCATTGGTCTATGTGCCTGTTTTTGTACCAATACCAGGCTGTTTTTATTACTGTAGACTTATAGTAAAGTTTGAAATCTGGAAGTGTGATACCTCCTGCTTTGGTTCTTTTGCTAAGGATTATTTTGGCTATTTGTGGTCGTTTATGTTTCCATATGAATTTCTGTATTGTCATTTCCAGGTCTGAGAAGAATGATGTTGGTAA
>CAUYQG010251928.1:0-18850 GCA_963574415.1 Tarsius wallacei
GGGTCTCGAACCCGCGGGCTCAGGCAATCCACTCACCTCGGCCTCCCAAAGCACGGGATTACAGGCTGAGCTACTGAGCCCGGCCCTGAGCCTCCGAGCCTGGCTCCAGATATGTTAAAGACAAGTTTCTATTTAAAAATATTTTTGTTTTAAATATTGTTAAAAGTAATCCAAAAACACTTTAATAAAAATATGCAATTAAGCAATAGATGGTGTATATTGACTCTAGAGCATCTATAACAATCTCTACATGTTCTTTTTATGGCTAAATTAGCTTGCTTTCTCATTAACTATCCCTTAATTCATGAGAACACAGCAAATATCCCAGAATACTGAGGGTAACTGCATTAGTTAGAGAAGTAAACTTTTAAGTTAGTAGATGCTGCAACCATAAGTTTACGAACAAATGATTGGTGGAAAAAATAAGGGTTGAGGACTCCCCTTTTCTACACTTCATCCTCAAAATAAAACACTTCTATTTCTCTGAAGTAATATAAGAAATGAATTGAAAAAATAAATCAAACAATAAAAGCAATTGCTTCAAAAGTAAAGGGACCTGGACTGAACATAGGGAATGCAGTATAAATGAAAGGAACTACTCACAATTTAAAACTTGAATTAACTAAGATTTTAGATATCTGAAAAAAAAAACTTCATTTGCAAAGAAATTTAAGAATATGGTAGAGTATTTTACCTACATAATTCAATTTAAAACAAACATATACTACTTTACAATGTTTTAAACTAAAACTTGTGTTTATCAGAAGTAAAAATTCTGTTAGAAATACTAGGTCAGATCAACAGCTGAAAATACTTTCATAGAAAGATGGAAGGATCACACACTTAAAAACAAGTCAGCAGAGTGGTAAGGGATCAATACAGGCATAGTTTTCAATTTCTTCAACATGAATTCAGTTATTAATGAGAAACTGATGTTTCCCCTTTTTTTCTTGCTTCAATAAGTGGGCCAGCTTCTTCTAATCATAGAAATAATGCTGCCAGTTTTAAATCTAGTGCTACAGATAACATATTCTGCTTAAAGTACACACAACTGGCTCTGAAAAAATTGCAGTAACAAGCATCTGTGAATACCAACCAGCTTTTGCTTTTGTCTTTCCAGAAGATGGGAAAATTAAATGGGGGTTTTAGCACTCGAGAGAACACTAAGTATTTATTTATACATGCCATTCTGTCTGTCCTTGTGCATGATAGAAAGAAATAATTGCTCAGTCTAAGCATGTTTGAAAGTGTGAAAGTGCAAAAATAAGAGAGAAAGGTTTAAATTAACAGATGATAAAAACACTTAAGACCTAATTTCCTTTCTAAATGTTCAACTTCCTGAACTGTTGGGTTGTCAATGTTAATTTCCCTCAATTTAAGGTGATGCTTTATAGGCAGGTCTATCCCCGCACTGAAAGTGACATTACAGATAATTAACAACTAAAAAGGAAATGCTGGACAGAACCAAGCCAACAATTAAAATGATGTTCATAAAATAAGAGTTAAGATTATTTTTTCTGTATTTTAGCATGTCTCCTATAAGCTATTAAACTGCATTAAATAGCTCAGATGTTCACATCATACCACATCATAAGTAAGAAACATGTTTCCTCATTCTCTGTTGGCCATATGTCATGACTGATTGGACTTATTGTTCCTGGAAGCAGGATGTACTCAAGGACAGTTGTAGAAGTTCAAGCTGTAACTTAAAGGCATGGCTACTACACGCATTATGTCTTGCAAAACACAAATTCCGTCAACCATTTACTCTGGTAATTACAAAGTCTCAAAATTTACCTGACGTTGTCATGATGAGGATTAGAAGTGGCGGCAGCAGACCCACCACGCAACACAGGTCTAAGGCAGGTTTTTGCGGGAGAAGGCACAAGACAGAATCAGGAAACAGAGAAGTAATAAAATAAAAGCAAAAACAAGACAAATAAATGTCAAATAGGATTATATTGTATGTTTCCAATACAATATAATATCTCTCAAATACTCCAAAAATCTGTGTCTCGTATGTCCTCCATTTTATGATTTTCATAAATTCAACATCTTACCATTGATTAAAGAAACAAAGGGGATCTATATTTGTGTAACAAAACAGCACCAACATATAAAACAATTCTTTTTGGTGCCTACACTTTAATTTATGAAATTTAAGACAGAGGACAACTCTGTTTAAAAAAAGTAATTCTTCTCTTCTAATTGGAAAAAAAATCACCAGCATCTTTGAAAGTATGTCAAGAATAACTTTAGTTGCACCTGCATGATCATGGTTGCTCATCTGCTATCAGCAGCTCTACCTGAACAACTAAAAATTTTCAAGAAATTTTCATTTCCCACAATTCCTTCCCTATCTCATTCATTCTGATTAGTGCCTGATGTCTCAATGTAGCTGTGTCTCTTTCAAACTCAGCTCCCCAGAGCAAAAATACAAGCCTCAGTTCTGAAGCTGAGATCAGAAATATGCTGTATAGTACATTAAAAAGAATACAATAAAAAACGTGAGTCTGATCTTGAGACAACCGGGAGTGTCATACAGGGCTGCTGGAAATAAAAAATAAGGTGCACAGGAAAACTTTGTGGGGATTTTCACTCGGTCTCAGTACATACTTTGGTTCTAGAGGACAATTAGTTCTCTACCTAAATAAGTAGTCCCCTTTCCAATAAATTTTATCTTTTAACATCAGAAGACAAAAGCTCTACGTGTTCACTGGTTAATTCCCCACAAAATAATCAGCAATATTTTCTAACTAGAGAAAGGGGATTGTGGTACTGGATCTATGTAAGAATTTTAAGAATTATTAAGTCCTATCTTGAGTGTCTCATTCTCTAAGTCATAGATCTGGTTTGTCTGAATTTAAGGATCAAGGCAATACTTTAGTAAATATTTAATACCAAATGCACTAATTTTTTCTGTAAGCTGGCAAAGCTGTAGAATTTTGACGACAAATCACTAATTTCTGACAACTCAAATTATCAAGAAAATTATAATGTTTAGCTTCTACATGTCCTAAAAGTTCTTAAAGAAATTTCTAGGGTCTAATAGATAAGGGATTCGCAGACCTTTTGGGGAGACATATATCACTTTCATTTTGCTGGTTAAAGAACAGTGAGAAATCACATATGCTTGTGACAGGTTTTAAACTTCCCATGCTACTAACATATTTACTCTGTGGTATTAGGAAAACTGTTACTTAATTACAGCCTTAAGTTACACTAACATGAAGATGGTTAACTTCAGGAAGCCACCACTGTGTGCTTCCTAAAACTTAAAAAAAAATGTATATTATGTTCAAATAGATCTGCTGTAGTCAACATATTCCACCACAGAGATTTCCCTTTGATAATGCAGAGCCAGAAAATAATACAGTTACCTTTCACAACGTATTTCATTTTGTCTTCTCACACTGGCAATTGACACATATAATATAAAAGTAAATTAGACAGGTATTTGGCAAAGTTAGAAACTTCATTCAAGTACCACTTTCTACCGTAAGTATGATTTAATACATAAAATCTTTTCAACAGTGTGTTTTGTAGAGTGAGAAAAGAGAAGGAAATTTAAGGCTACCAAATTCCAGCATTAACCTGTATACTAACATTTTTTAGTAAATATATGCTCTGACTTAATAGACTATGTGGTTCTTTGCTATAAAAATGTATACTGCTACAGAAAATAAACAGTTTGATTGGGGGATCAGGAATTATACTTTTTTTAAAAGAAAAATTACAAATAACAAACATATCAACTACTGCATTTCTAGGTCTTCCAAATTGTATATTAATAGGGATACTTGCCAAAAATATAATTTATTCACACATCGGTTTCTCATTCTATTCACTCAAAGCTAGTACAATATGCTAAGGAAAAACTATAAAAATAATCAAGCCCCTCCTAAAAATAAAACTTAACCATGTCTCATCTACCAATATTTAAACAATGTTCTTACACAGGTACTAAGTTTCTTTAAATGTTACCATTTTATGATGGAGAATGAGATGTATAGCTTTAACAGATGTAGAGATGGGCATTTCCTAATCAGTAAAAAACCAAATTGTAATAGCATTTTACATCCTGCTGCACTGAGTAAAGGAAACATCTGGTGCTTATCCCAGGTGGTTTGGTAAATTTAACATACCAGTTTTCCAAATATATAGCACTGACCTATGTATGTAAATTTATTTATGTAAATAAACTTTTCTAATACGTACCTACAATTTAACTTGGTTTTCATGTTGAGTTTGATTTAGATTATCAACATAAGACAAGAAAAAAATATACAGCACAAAACCTTTGAAGTGTAAATGAAAAATGGCTCTTATGTCAAGCAACTGTGACTCTGTAATTTACTTCACAATGATAAAGCAAGCAGAAAGCTTTTTCCTATCTTTCTACCAAATAGTTCTAGCTTATATTAACTATACCTAATGTGATAGCATACGACCAAAGATAAGATATTGCATTAGCTTAACAGTCAAGAGTAATAAAATAAAAAGGAAAAACTGATGTGCAGAGCAAGGAACATAAAGCATTTAACATTTTATGAGCAGTATTATTTTATAATCATGCAAGTAGAACATTATCCAAATTTCACATTCCTATTTCTCATATCTGAAAAAGTCAAGCCAGACACTTCTCACATAGAAATAAAAATTGATTTGGCACTTAAAATTCTGATCAAATCTTGTTCAACATTTAGATACAAAGAGATCTGAATAAAACTTTAAGAGATAACCTTTCAATAAAGGAAGCATCAATAAGACTGATGAGAATCTAACCCTCCAAGTTCCAAGGTAAAAACTATTGGTGTAGATCTAGAAGCAAAGCATTATTACTATAACTCCTTCATGAATTTAAAAAATTGTGTTTAAGGGAAGAACAAAAGATGATTCACAGAAAAGGAATCTTAAAGTTATCAATTCATTACAATGTAAAAAGCTACAATAAAATTTCACGTAGAGTCCAAAAATGTTTTCATAATAAAAAAATACAAAGTCTACATTAGTAAGATTTCTAATTTTGTAAATTTGACCTTAGTTAATTTTTTTTCCATTATGGGAAAAAATCATATTTTTATAACTTCTACATTACTGCACTGAACTGTGTATATGTTGGTGAGGATGAAACAAATAACTTTAATGACTGTGACTTTGTTAACTACTTATTAATCTATACAGAATTTAGAAATATCTTTCTCATATAATCTTGCTGTAATAGCATTTTATATGATATATCCCATATGCTCCGACTTAATAATCTTCCAAGGACCTAATGCAATTAAAAAGTTAAAGATCCTAGACTGGGCATGGTGGCTCATGCATATAATCCCAGGACTTTTGGAGGCCGAGGTGAGAGGACTGCCTGAGCCTACGGGTTGGAGGCCAGCCTGAGCAACTTGGTGAGCTTTCATCTCTACGATAAATCAAAAATTAGCTGGGCATGGTGGCACGTGCCTGTAGTTCTAGCTACTTGGAAGGCTGAGGCAGAAGGATCACCTGAGCCCAGCAGGTCAAGGCTGTGGTGGCTGTGAGCATGCCAATGCACACCAGCCTGGGCGACAGAGTGAGACTTTGACTCAAAATAAAAATAAAAATAAAAAAGATCCAGCCTGGGTACCATAGCAAGATCTTATCTCTACCCCCCCCAAAAAAAAATTAGATTGGCATAATGATGCATACCTCCGGAGGCCAAGGTGGGAGGATTGCCTGAGTCCAGGAGGTTGAGGTTGCAGTGAGCTGTGACTGCACCACTGTACTCCAGTCTGGCAACAGAGTAAGATCTTGATAAAAGAAAAGAAAAGAAGGGAAGAGAAAAGAAAAGAAAAGGTAAAGAGGATACCTGTGGGAGAATAAATGTTTTTAGGGGGAGGGGAAAAAAAGGCCTTTGTAAATACTAGTTCTTAAGTGCCAGCTACTTTATATTAAATATCTTTCTAAAGATCTCCTATTAAGATAAAGAATTTGAGGCCATTATTCTCATATTCTAAATAAAGGTGGGGGAGGAGAGAAGATTCCTCATAAGAATCCAGAAAGGTAGGTATTATTATCTTCCTTCTCCTCTTTTAATAGATGAGGAAAATGAGGTCCAAAGAAGCTAAGCAATTTGTTCAAGGCTATCATGCAGCTATTTAGTGGGGGTAGATCAAGGTTGAATCTGACTAACCCCCTGAATCCATGCTTTTTCTTCTGAGCTTTGCTGCTTCTTACAGCTTCCAAGAATTTCAAGACAGTCTTTGAAACTTCAAAAAGCATAAAAGGGACTCTAAACCTTTGGGGAAAAATGAACACAAAATATGTATAAATGTATACATAATTCCTCCCACTCCATGCCATAAGCTTTCTCTTTAAGCGCTTTTTAGCACCACTTTAAGACCTTGGGCCCAAATACATATCATTGGGAAGACTTAGAAAGGCCAAGGATTCAACAATGGTAAACAGTATACACGACTGCTCATGAAGCATGGTGAAATATCCAGGGTCTGTGTGAGCATTAAAAGCATTCAACAAGAAAAAGTTTGTTCAGAGCAAGCCAGAAGACACGTCAGTACCTACAGTAAGAAGATTTATTGGAAGGGCCAGCTTAATTTTTTGGAAATTTTCAAAACGTAAAAATAAGCAATTTAATTAAATGATAATGAAAATTCAAACACAAACTCTCAAAGGCCACTAGATAATTGTTTAGAGTTGAAATGAAACTGATTGTATCTTTCCCACACGATGCCAAAAAAGTTCCCTGAATTTCCTTTTTTTTATTTTTTATTTTTATTTTTGAGTTGGAGTCTCACTCTGTTGCCCAGACTGGAGTGCAGTGGCCGCTCCCGGCCTCCGCAGCCTCGATCCGCTAGGCTCCGGCGATCCTTCCGCCTCAGCCTTCCGAGTAGCTGGAATTACAGGCACATGCTACCATGCCCGGCTGATTTTTTTTTTTTTTTTTTTTGAGTTGGAGTCTCACTCTGTGCCCCAGACTGGAGTGCAGTGGCCGCTCCCGGCCACCGCAGCCTCGACCTGCTGGGCTCTGGCGATCCTTCCGCCTCAGCCTTCCAAGTAGCTGGAACTACAGGCGTGCGCTACCATGCCCGGCTAAGTTTTTGATTTATTGTAGAGATGAGGTCTTCCTTGCCCAGGTGGGTCTCGAACCCGCGAACTCAGGCAATCCACTCACCTCAGCCTCCCAAAGGAGCGGGATTACAGGCTGAGCCACCGAGCCCGGCTATTGCTTGTATTTTTAAAAGCTAAACTAGGCCAGGCGGTGGCTCAAGCATGTAATCCCAGCACTTTGGGAGGCCGAGGTAAGAGGACTGCCTGAGCCCACAGGTTCAAGAACAGCCTGGGCAACTTGGTGAGGCCTCACCTCTACAATAAATTTTTAAAAATAGCCAGGCATGGTAGTAGGCGCCTGTAGCTCCAGCTACTTGGAAGGTTGAGATAGAAGGATTGCCTGAGGTCGATGCTGGGGTGGCTGTGAGAGTGCAACTGCACTCCAGCCTGGGCAATGAAGTTGAGACTCCAACTCAAAAAAAAAAAAAAAAAAAGCGAAACTAAGACATCTGTCGTAAGTATTTTAAAACAAAAAAAGAATTTTAAAACACATACACAAACAAAAAAGAAAAAAATAAGAAAATTTAAAAAGCCAGGCATGGTGGCTCATGCCTGCAATCCTAGCAATTTGGGAGGCTGAGTGGGAGGATCAACCGAGCCTAGGAGTTCCAGACCAGTCGGGCAATATAGTGAGAACTTGTCTCTACAGAAAATAATTAGCCAGGCGTGAGTAGTGGCACACATCTGTGGTCCCAGCTACTTCAGAGGCGGAGGTAGAGGACTGCCTGAGCCCAGGAGATTGAGGCTGTAGGGAGTCATGATTCCTGCACTCCAGCCTGGGTGATAGAGGGTGAGACTCCCGACCAGAGATAACCAGGCATTTTTAGCTTCTGTATGGGTGTAAACAATACCATCCATGAAAGACTTCTATACCCACTGGGGGGGGAAAAAATCAAACCTGTATTTGTCTAATATCAATTTATGGGAAAAACTAGTCAGAGGATCATGATAAATTACAATACAAAAATAATCAGCATAAGCTAGGATACAAGAAATTCCACAAGACAATCCAGTTCCTTCAACAAATAAAGTGCAGGGAAGGTTGAAGGTGGCTGACATGAGGAAACTAGAGTAAGTTTCTCCTTCGGAGTAAACCGAGAGAGAGTTTCCTCAGCACCCAGAGAGGAACAAGACCAGCAGCACACCCCACAAGTCTTCAAAGAAGCATTAATACCCACAGAGTGCAAAGAAGAGAGAAATCCATCGACCTGGGCTAGAACTGGTCAGACTCTAGCCTGCACCACTACAATCCATTGGCAGCCTCCAGATGCATGGGGAAGGAGAATGAGGGGAATTCAGGAGTTATATGCTCCTGCTGCAAACTGGGGAGGTCTCCTGAGCCTTGAGGGACTCCAGTCCCTGATGGGAAACTCCCTTACCCACAGCTGTGCCCTGAAGCCCAGATGGAATGGTGCAGGAAAAAAGAAAGCCTTGAGCAGTGCCAGTTACCATTTCCCAAGAACTCAACCCTTACAGGGTGGAGCAGCTGCTTTCCAGTCAGCCTGGGAGGGGACAGGCCCTAGTGGCAAACTCCACAGCTGTAGACAGTTCCTAGCTGGGATGGGTGGCCTTGAGAATATCTGAGGCCCTGAGTCCAGTGGCACTTTGACATTCATAAAGCAAACTGCCTGAGGCCTAGGTGGGAAACTGGGTGGGATTCGTTGACAAAGCAGCTCTTAAGTCCTCATGTAAACTCCCCTGTGCCTGCCCTGCACAACAGCATTACCCCAGTGGCCTGGACTCCCCCCAGTCCCCAAGAGGGTAGCCAAGAGTGTACTGCTGTGGGGTGCTCAGGCTCCTGCCCCAATCTCCACACTCCCCTCAAAGGCTCAAAACAGACAGAGAATTTGGGAAATATCCAGAGCCCCACGCTCACCTAGGCTGGCTGAATACTTACTTAGAGCACACACACCAAGTAGAACACCCACAGCCACCACTGCAGTCAGCATTCTCCAACAAACACCACTTAAACAGCACAGCCAACACATCAGATACAATACCTCAGCTTTGGGGAAGGTCTGAGGCCAAATGCCACTAATATAATATTTTCCAAGCCACTCCGACAACTCAGGATGCCGTGAGACAGTGCAGGTACCCAGCATAGGATTGCCGCAGCTAGCAATTGAGAAACTTATCACACCAAGGCTATACATAACCAAGGGACTCCCACAGTGCCTACCCAAATGAGAAGGTACCAGAAAAATAATTCTGACAATATGAAAAAAGGGGAGTTCTCTTAACACCCCTAAAAGACCACACCAACTTTTCAGCAACAAATCCTAATCAAAATAAAATTTTTGAAACATAGAATTCAAAAGGTTGATTATAAAATTGATCAATGATCTTAAGGAGAAAATTGAAGACCAACATAGAAATGAAAGAATCATTTAGAGAAGTGCAAAATGCAGTGGAAAGTTTTGACAGCAGACTAGAACAAGCAAAAGAAAGGACCTCAGAACTTGATGAAAGAAGTTGCAGAGGACACAAAAAAATGAAGAAACATCCCATGCTCATGGATTGGAAGAATCAACATTATTAAAATGACATATGCAGTCAGGCACAATCCCAGCACTCTGGGAGGCTGAGGCGAGAGGACAGCCTGAACCCATGGGTTTGAGACCAGCCTGGGCAACTTGACAAGACTTTGTCTCTACAATAAGTCAAAAAATTAGTCAGGTGTGGTGGTGTGCACCTGTGGTTCCAGCTACTTGGAAGGCTGAGGCCGAAGGATTGCCTGAGCCCAACAGGTCAAGGTTGTGGTGGCTTTGAGTGTGCCACTGCACTCCAGCCTGGGCAACAGAGTAAGACTCTGACTCAAAAATAAATAAATAAAATAAAATGACATATGCCCCAAAGTAATCTATAGATTCAACACAATTCCTATGTGAACACTATCAGTCATTTTTCACAGAATTAGAAAAAACAATCCTAAAATTCATATGGAACCAAAAAAGAGTCAAAATAGCCAAAGCAATCCTAAGCAAATAGAACAAAGCTTGAGGTGTATCATATTACCTGACTTTAAATTATACTATAAAACTGAAGTAACCAAAACAGCATGGTACAGGCACAAGAACAGACACATAGACCAATGGAACAGAACAGAGAATCCAAAAGCAAACCCAAGTACCTACAAACAACGGATTTATGACAAAGCAGACAAAAACATACACTGGGGAAAGGACACCCTCTTCAACAAATGGTGCTGGGGAAATTGGATAGCTACATGCAGAAAAATGAAACTTGACCCTTATTTCTCCCCATATACAAAAATTAACTCAAGATGGATTAAAGACTTACATGTCAGACCTGAAACCAAAAAAATTCTAGAAAAATTCATAAGATTCATAAACTCTATAACAACTAAATATGAAATATTTTTAAATTGTTAATTTTATAGGTAAAATAATAATATCATGGTTATATTTTTAAGAATTATCTTATTATGGAAAGCAATTTGGTAGTTCCTCAAAACACAAGATTACCGTATAACCCAGTAATCCTACTCCCATATGTATATGCCCAAAAGAACTGAAAACAGGTATTTAAGTACTTTTTCATGAATGTCAATGGCAGTATTATTTAGGGCCAGGTTCAGTCTGTAATCCCAGCACTTCGGGAGACCCAGGTGAGTGGATTGCCTGAGGCTGCAGGTTTGAAACCAGCCCAAGCAGCTTGGCGAGACCTTGTCTCTGTAATAAATCAAAAAATTAGCCGGGCATGGTAACCCGCGCCTGTAATTCTGGCTACTTAGAAGGCTGAGGCGGAAGGATTGCCGCAGCCCAGCAGGACGAGGCTGCGGTAGCTGTGAGTGTGCCACTGCACCCCAGCCTGAGAGACGCACTGAGACTCCAACTCAAAAAATAACAAAAATAAGCCAGGCTCGGTGGCTCAGACTGTAATCCTGAGCTTTGGGAAGCTGAGGTGAGTAGACTGCCTGAGCCCGTGGGTCGAGACCCGCCTGGGCAACTTGGCGAGACCTCATCTCTATAATAAATCAAAAAAATTAGCCGGGTGTGGTAGCGCATGCCTGTAGTTCCAGCTACTTGGAAGGCTGAGGCAGAAGGATCACAGGAGCCCAGCAGGTCAAGGCTGCGGTGGCTGGGAGCGGCCACTGCACTCCAGTCTGGGCAACAGAGTGAGACTCCAACTCAAAAAAACAAAAACAAAAAAAACAAAAAAAATGGTAGCATTATTTACAATAAGACATTATCTAAACGTCTTATCAATAGATGAATGGATACACTAAATATGTATACATACTCAATGAAATAATATTCAGCCATAAAAAGGAATGAAGTACTGATACAAGCAACATGGAAGAATCTCAAAATGAGATTCATTCATTTTGAAGATTCACTTTCACTTATGCTAAGTGAAAGAGATCAGCCAAAAAGCCACATGTTGCATGAAATATTCAGACTAGGTAAATCCTATTTTTATTGTTCTACATATATATATATATATATATTTAAATTTTTTCTACTACAAAATTTTTTAAAAAGAAAAAGAACATTTGATCTTTAAAATAATAAAGTAAACTTGAGTCACGGTTTTGATATCTCCTCCTCCTGAATAACTGGACTTGGGGAACATTAAAAGAAGGATATGAAATGATAAATGCGCCGGGCTCGGTGGCTCAGCCTGTAATCCTGTGCCTTTGGGAGGCTGAGGTGAGTGGATTGCCTGAGCCCGCGGATTCAAGACCCGCCTGGGCAACTTGGCGAGACCTCATCTCTACAATAAATCAAAAACTAGCCGGGCGTGGTAGCGTGCACCTGTAGTCCCAGCTACTTGGAAGGCTGAAGCGGAAGGATCGCCTGAGCCCTGCAGGTCGAGGCTGTGGTGGCCGGGAGTGTGCCACTGCATTCCAGTCTGGGCGACAGAGTGAGACTCCAACTCAAAAAAAGAAGAAGAAAAAGAAATGATACATGCTTCTACAACTCCCATCCTTTCACCAGGCATTCCCCAGATGCTTTAGTTTGAAGTTAAGTGTCTTATTAGAAGGCACATTTGTGTTTGGTGAGAAGGAATAGACAAAAGGAAGTTCTGGCCTAAAGTCCAAAGACCCTGAGTCTGAGTGAACTCTAGCAAATTCACATGGACCTCTGAAAAAACCACAGCTTCCATCCTGCAAGATAAGTAAAGTTGTTAAATCACCCAGGGTATTTATTTTAAAATGGCAGAGTCACAGGTCTGACCCCAGACCAATCCTTCTCTGGCTATGGGCTCTAGGAAGGAGCACTTTAATAAGCTTCCCCAGGTGATTCTCATGCCCCTTAAAGCTTAAGAATCACTGGGTTAGGACACCAGGGGCCTGCTGTCCTCAACTCCTGGGCAGCAGACCGGTACTGGTCTGTGGACTGTTAGAAACCAGGCCACACAACAGGAGATGAGTGGTGGGCAAGCAGAGCTCTGCCTTCTGTCAGATCAGCTGTGGCATTAGATTCTCACAGGAGTGCAAACCCTATTGTGAAGTGCACAACTGGAGAAGCTAGGTTGAGAGCTCCTTATGAGAAGAATCTAATGGCTAATAATCTCCCCCCATTCACGCTCTACCCATGGAAAAATTGTCTTCCATGAAACAGGTCCCTGATGCCAAAAAGGTTGGGGACTGCTGCTCTAGTGGGCAAAACTGATTTTATAGCTCCACCTTGCGTCCTAAAGCTAGAAAGCAACCTCACCAAAGCACCTGGCTCTCCCACACAGTTGACTGAAAGTGTTCAAAGCTCAGCAAGAAACCTTGGAAACCTCCTCTAAGGGTTTATTTTTTATTTTATTTTAATTTTTTTTGAGTTGGCGTCTCACTCCGTTGCCCAGACTGGAGTGCAGTGGCCGCTTCCGGCCACCGCAGCCTCGACCTGCTGGGCTCTGGCGATCCTTCCGCCTCAGCCTTCCGAGTAGCCGGAACTACAGGCATGCGCTACCACGCCCGGCTAATTTTTTTTTTTTTGATTTATTGTAGAGATGAGGTTTCACCTGCCCAGGCGAGTCTCGAACCCGCGGGCTCAGGCAATCCACTCACCTCAGCCTCCCAAGGCGAAGGATTACAGGCTGAGCCACCGAGCCCGGCTTGGGTTTATTTCTCACATACAACATTGTGACCTATGCCACTACACTCAGAGATTAATAGGTCCATAAGCATAATGGAAAGTTAGCTTTGAAAGTATTTTGAAAAAATTAGCTTTGACTACTTTGGGATGAGTATAATAACCCTATACAGTCATTCAATGTTTACTAAGTTTCTGTAATATTCCAAGAATTGTGCTAGGCACTAGAGAGGAAAAGTGAATAAAACATAGTCCTGCCCTTAAAAATCCATAAAAAAACACAAGAAGTAGTACACATTAGGACAAGTGCCTCCTTTCTGTGAAGCCATTCCTGAGCACTGGGAAGAAAACCAAAGCTGGACATTAGACACAGTATTTTAAAAGATAAGTAATGATGGCAAGAGCAGCAACTGAGGCACACACCATGATGCCACTGGTCATATACTTCAGAGATTGAATAGAGAGATCCCTTCTTCTAGAAGGCAGGGCAAGTTTCATTTGACACACGTTCTGTGCCAAAACAGTGCTAGATGCGCTGTGGACAAAGTGAGAAAAAGAAACTTACAGAGTACACAACAGAGAAAACTAGCAAGTAACTTTTCCCTGATGGGTTACCATTTGATTTTGGTAACTAGGACTTGAATAGGTAAAACAAAATTCAGAAAAAAAGGAGAAATTTCCCTCTTTGTGTTTTTTGTTTGTTTTTGTTTTCTTTTGGAAGAGGGAAGGGAAGAAGGGGCACTGGCATAAGTGCCTGCTTAAGTAGTTTTTACTGTATCCATAAATTCATTCCAAAAAACACATTTTCTTAGAGCACCTCTTATATTAGCTTCTGGGGACTTGGATATGAACAAAGATAAGCCACTGACACTCCTGGATAGGGAAATGGCAAAAATGGTGTTTATGGCCATGTGCCATATGCCAGAAGCAAGAGGCAGCGCAGACTGTCTGGACAGAAGGAAGTGGTTGAAATGGGGCAGGGCTCTAGGAACTGAGAAGAGGGGCTGGGCACTGACACAGCAAAGACGCTCACGGGGCGGGGGGGGGGGGCGCGTGGCGTGCAGAAGAGCCAAATGAACGTGGAGATCTCAGTTGGGATGACTACAAGCATGATGATGGCACTGATTTAAGGAAAGGTTAAGAAAGAATGCAATGCTAGGGAGAAAACAGTTTTTGATTAAGGGTTTCAGAGGACAAAACCCAAGTGTGAGCACTGCATGTGGACATGTGGTAAAGGCAAGTGTGCAAGAGAAGACACAGAGAAAGGCGCTAACCAGTAGCCCTGTCCCTGACTAGTGCTACTCATTGTGATAACAAACCCCACTATCCTCAGCTTTTCTGTGGAAATTTTCTGTAAGGTCACCTAAAACGCCAGGTCCTCCTGACTCTTCTTTTCATCTCTTTTGTCCCTTCAAGCCAGTTCCCTAAAGAGTCAGTGATGTTACTACAACCACTAGAATCATACACAGAGAAGAAGGTAAATATCCACTTGAAGGCAAACGCAGCCTTGGATGCTTTTGGAAAAGTTTATTTTAAGATATCACATAATATAGTAAAATGCACTAATTCTAAGTATGCACTCATGAAACCTCCACCTAGATCAAGACATAGAGCCCCAAAAGTTTTTCTCCTGCCTTCCCAAGTCAATACCTTCCCAAAGGTAATCATGCTGACTTCAATCACTTGCCTGTTCTCAAGGATCATGGAAACAGAATCACACAGTAGATTCTTTTGGATCAGGATTCTTGCGTTCAACATTATTACTGTGAGAGTCTTCTGCGTCAATGTGCACATCTATAGTTGTTTATTTATGCCTGTGCAATATTCTATCGTATGGCTATTTTACAGTTTATCCATTTTTCTTTGATGGACATTTAGGTTGTTTCTAGCTATTGGATTGACTATTATGAATAAAGCAGCTTGTGAACATTGCTGTACATGTTTTTGGTGGAAATATGTATTCATTTCTCTTCAATGTTTCTCTGAAGGCTGAGATTACTGGGTCACGGAGTCATATGCTTAGCCCTTTGCACTTAGATGACCCCTCTGAGAGGACATCGTAAATCTAGCAAACCACTTGGATGTCCCCTCTCAGGGGGCATAAGGAGTTTGCTGGTGACTATATAGCACAAACTTAAGCCAGTGCAAATGTTCAAAAATGTATGTTTCCTTGAAGTTTCCCATTCAAATTGCACAAAAGAGCAAATAAAGATATGGAAAATATACTGAGATATATGTTTTAAAAAGTCAGCTGGTGTTACATAAAAAGAGAATGTGTGAAGTGCTTTCACCATGGTGCTGATGCTTCTTTGTAACAGATAAACAGCATTTGTAAAAGAAAGGCACCTGTGGGTATACCCTTTGTATCATATGGTATAACTTGAAAAGACAGATAAGCAAAGTATGCCTTTTTAAAAAAGATACTCCACCAGCTGCTCTGAAAAGCCATCTTTGCATTGTTCCCGGTCCAGCTCTCTGCTTGCTACAGCCACCTCCACCGCCATGGACTCCAGCAACTTTTTTTTTTTTGAGTCAAGAGTCTCACTCTGTCACCCACGATGGAGTGAGATGGCACGCTCACAGTCACCGCAGTCTCGACCTGCCGGGCTCAGGTGATCCTTCCACCTCAGCCTTGCAAGCAGCAGGAACTACAGGCGCATGCCACCAAGCCCAGCTAATTTTTGAGTTATTGTAAAGATGAGGCCTCACCAAGTTGCCTAGGCTGGTCTCAAACCCATGGGCTCAGGTAGTCCTCTCACCTCGGCCTCCCAAAGTGCTGGGATTACAGGCATGAGCCACTGTGCCTGGCCTCCAGCAGCTTTAACACCAGAGTCCCTGAACTCTCGTGTTCTATTTAGTCCCTTGCATCAGAAAACCAGTGTGCCCTACCATGTCAGACACAGCCATGGACACCAGCTTCAGCTTCGAGATCACCACCAAGGACTTAGAGGAGAAGGAAGTTTTGGAGGAGGTGGAAAATGGAAGAGACTCCCATGCTAATGGGAAAGCTGATGAGGAAGACAGGGAGCAGAAGGCTGCCAATAAGGTAGAAGAAGAGGAAGAAGGTGGAGAGGAAGAAGAGGAAGAGGAAGAAGGTGATAGAGGAGGATGGAGATGAACTTGAGGAAGACAATGCTGATACTATGAAGCAGAAGACCGATGAAGATGACTAGACAGCAAGAAAGAAAAAGTTAAACTAAAAAAAAAAAGACTGCCATGACCTAGTCACCCTTCACTTCCCATTTCAGAATCTAAACATGGTCACCTTCGAGTAGAGAGGCCCGCTTGCCCACCCACCATGGCAGCGCTACCCGCAAATGACACATGCTCTCCACTACCCCACCAAAACCGTGAGAATTTGCAACAGGGGAGGAAAAAAGAACCAAAACTTCCAAGGCCCTGCTTTTTTTCTTATAAGTACTTGAAAAAGAAAATTTGTTTTCATTTTTTATTTACATTTTATATTTTTGCACATATTGTTAGGAGTCAGTCATTTTTAATGATCTTGGATGACAAAACCAGCCTCCAGAATGTTCTCTGTCCTGCTTGTGACTTTACTCGGGGTATGATCATGTTCATTATAATCTCAAAGAAGAAAAAAAAACCTTGTAAAAAAAGCAAAAACAACAACAAAATCTTATTCCGAGCATCCCAGTAACTTTTTTTTGTATGTACTTAGCTGTACTATTAGTAATTGGTTTGTATGAGATGGTTAAAGACCAAAGACAGGTTTTTTTTTCCTTTTTTGTCTATGAAGCTGCTGTTTAGTTTTCTTGACCCGTTTGATATATGTATGAAACAATGTTGTCCAATAACAAACCAGAATTTTATTTTGCTGAGTTGTTTTAAAAAAGAGACTTTCGAAGTTGAAGGCAGATTGTATTGTAATATCGAGTAGCACAGATCAAATATATCTTTCTGCACTAAGTAGGAAAAGTAAAATTGGAAAAGTAATATACTGTTGATAAATTTCATTTTGTGATTTCATAATTTACAATTAGAAATTTTTTATCCATTTATTTAATTTGCAGAACAATGGCAAAATGAAGAGGCAAAAGTGAGAGTTATAAGCAGCACGAACATGAGTTAGATTCAGACTTTTTTTTTTTTTTTTTTGAGTTGGAGTCTCACTCTGTCGCCCAGACTGGAGTGCAGTGGCCGCTCCCGGCTACCGCAGCCTCGACCTGCTGGGCTCCAGTGATCCTTCCGCCTCAGCCTTTCAAGTAGCTAGAACTACAGGCATGCACTACCACGCCCGGCTAATTTTTTATTTATTGTAGAGATGAGGTCTCGCCAAGTTGCCCAGGCGGGTCTCGAACCTGTGGGTTCAGGCAATCCACTCACCTCAGCCTCCTAAAGCGCGGGGTTACAGGCTGAGCCACCAAACCCAGCTAGATTTAGACTTTTATACAGATATTAGAAAAAAATAAACATTGATGTGGAAGAAAACAATAGTAACCATAGCGTTATCATCCCACCAAGAAGAAAACGGGTGAATGTAATAGAAAGTGACAGCAATTAAAGCGTTAGTAGTTTCAGGGAAGTAGAACACAACATATCCTCCAGTGAAGAATGGGAAGATGTTACAGAAAAAGACAATATCAGCGAGAATAAATTTTGTCATACATCCTCAAACAACAGGACCACAAATAGCAAGTAATATAAAAGAATCGATTGACCATTTTACTCTATATTTTACAAATGAATTAGTGAATAGGGTAATAAAAGAAATAAATTGTTATGCGAATGAAAAAAATAAGGAAAAAGCAGCTATCACACAAATTGATTTGACATAAGTGGTATGATACTGATCAACAGGAATGTTTAGCTTTTATCGCAGTTATTCTAAATGTGAGGATAATTCAAGTACTAAATTTCCAAGAGTACTGGTCAACGGTAAAATACTCTTCTTTTCAGAAACATTCAGCAGAGAAAGGTTTACACAAATTTTCTGGACGCCTCATTTGAAGATACTGGCAAGCAGGCACAATGGCTCAAGCCTGTAATCCCAGCACCTTGGGAGGCTGAGGTGAGAGGACTGCCTGAGCCCAGGGTCTGAGACCAGCCTGTGCAACTTGGTGAGACTTCATCTCTACACTAAATTAAAAAATTAGCCTGGCATGGTGGCATGTACCTATAGTTCCAGCTACTTGGAAGGCTGAGGTGGAAGAATCGCCTGAGCCCAGCAGGTCAAAGCTACAGTGGCTGTGAGTGTGCCACTGTACTCCAGCCTAGGAGACAATGAAACTGTGGTTCAAAAGAAAAAGAAAAAGACACCCGCGCCAATAGGACAACCAGAACTTGTATTCAAAAAGGTCAATAATTATTTGGAATACATCAATTCAAATTTCTAACAATTCTTCACATCAATCAGGCAATTTCTGTTGGTGAATCGTTGTTCAATTTAAGGGGCAATATCATTAATGTACAATCCAAATAAGCTACCAAATGGGGTATATGCATTTATGCACTAGCTGATTCAAAACCAGGGTATTTTTTTCAATACTTCTCTACTATGACAATATAATATCCGAAAACATCATTCAGCTGGGCTCGGTGGCTCAGCCTGTAATCCCAGCACTTTGGGAGGCCGAGGTGAGTGGATTGCCTGAGCCTGCGGGTTTGAGACCCACCTGGGCAACTTGGCGAGACCTCATCTCTACAATAAATCAAAAAAAAAAAATTAGCCAGGCATG